>LHUT01000197.1:21866-43513 GCA_001412135.1 Silene latifolia subsp. alba
CCCCCCCCCCCCCCCCCTCCCCGGCTCAGAAAATTTGCGAGAGCCATTTACGCTCTTACTCAATGGTAAACTAGAACATTATCTGTCGACTTCTTGCAATGGTTCATGAACTATGTAATTTACCCGTGGGGAAAGCAAATTGTTCTTCTGATATAGCTTAGTACACATTGGTCTATGTAAGTATAGAGAACAAAGCTGCTCTGAGGTTCCTTAGGTAGTAGAACTCAGGTGAGTTTTGTTTAGTTCATACTTATTATGTTGATTTTACATAACATAGCGATGCATGAAGATTATCTTGTGGTAGGTACTAGCTGCACATTCCTGTGGGAAAAAGGTTAAATACCAACTTTGCTGGTTGGCCCGTCCAGATCCAACAGGCTGTCCTGCCCCATTTACAATTCCAGTCTTTATGATTGATGCATTTCTTTGATCTAAGAAACAAAAACCATGATTTTGCGATCAACAGTTCCATCAGCTAAATCTTCTTAAACAAGAACCTTGTTATCCTTAAGCTATGCTTTCCTGATAAAATCTTTGATTTTTACCATGACAGTTCATCGACTCTTGTGGAAGCATCCATGATATACGGAAGGCATGGATTCGTCATCTGAAACTCTTTCCTCATTTAGTCAGAGAGCAGTCTTCCCTCAAGAATTCTGCTGATGCTGGTGCTGTACTAAAGATGGTTGCTGAAGGTAGACCCGATTTTTTTGACCTGGTCTTTCAAAAGTCTTCAGTGGAGAATGCTGATAAAAATGAACAGACTATGAATGACCAGGCACAGTTTGAACCGGGTGATGAAGGTCTAGATTGTTTGCAGGTAGAAGTAGAACTCTCACCCTCAAAGTCACACATAGAGGATCAAGCTATAGAACATGACAATGAAAAGCCTGCACAATCTGTTGACAATTGTGGCTCAAATGGCATTAAAAAACAGCAAGAGCTGATAGCTCAACACGAGAAGCCAATCTCAAAAGATGGTCGTTCATCAAATCCTCAGGATGATGAATCTCCTTTTGTTAACGAATGTAAAACTCTACCTGTTGAAGCTTCTCCAGAAGGGATCCCCATGCCAATTCCTGTAAAACCTTTGGATAATGATGCTGCTGAGACATGCAACGATTCTTCCTGTCCTACACGTAGACAACACAAGGATTTCTCGCCAGTATCATCCCCGACTCGTACTTTAGATAGAGAAGGTAGCCGCTTCCAGCTCAATTCATCTAATAGAGGTCGTTCAGAGTATGGTTCTCCAGAGAATTCTGGGGACCGACGGGATAGGTCTCTTTCTCCAAGAAGACGGAGTTCTCATGGGTATTCGGATAGCCAACACCATAGGCAACGGTCCCTTTCTCCACGAAGGCATAACTCTCGCTGGAATTCAGACGAACGTTGGCATCGAGACAGGCGTCAACCCAACCGTCGTTATCCCCGGTATCCAGATAATTCTCGAGGTCCTAGAGATGGCAGGACGCTAAATCAACATATAGGCGTCTTTGGCAACAAAGGACAGTCACATAATGTTCAAAATCAGGTTGTTGGGTCTGCTCCTCAAGACCTGCTTCCTCTTCAACCCAGTGTGTATACTCAAGCTCAGGTCAACCAATATCCATTGCCTAATAATAATGAGCAATATGGGGATGTGCAGAACACTCAATTGTACAATCAGATGTGGCAGTATTATTATCAGCAACAACAACTTCTCCTGCAACAGCAATCAGCATCGCAGCTGCCACAATCACAACAGATGGCACCCACTCAGCAGCTTCAGCAACAGGTACAAAACTCAGGACAGGAGCAACATGTGCCAACTCATCAACAGAGTCAGGTAGATCCTAATCAGATGTGGCAATATTATTATCAGCAGCAGCAGCAGCAACAACAACAACTAGTATCTCAGCTGCCACAACCACACCAGGTGCCACCTCATCAGCAAAATCCAGATCAGGAGCAACATATGCCAACTCATCAGCAAAATCCAGGTCAGGTAGTTCCTAGTCAGCAACAGCAGCAGCAATCATATCAATACCAGCAACTGCAGCAACAACAGTACTTACTCTATCTTCAGCAACTACAGCAATATCAGCAGTCACAACAGCACCCAGGATCAGTGCAAGATCAAACATTACCCCAGAAACAAGTCGAGTTGCCTGAGAACCAACATGATCAACAAATGTTGCCTGGGGATCATTATCAGAATGAGGATTTGTCTTCTCAGAAGGATGATGGTCCATCACATGTTGACTCAAAGGCAAACCATGAACAGGTGTTTCACTACTCCCAAGCTGTTTTGTATGATTCTCTTACTCAACAAGTTATGCGGAACTTCCTGATTGAGTATTATAGATTTATAAGTGGCCGTGAAAATTGAAATGCTTTTGACAGAACACATAAGACCTAAGGAACTTCTAGTCACCCGTTCATGTTAACAACAACAACAACAACAACAATATTAACCCAGTGCCTCAATGGCTCCCGCANNTTAGTAAGCCATTTTGCTTTACTCCATCATAATCCAGAACCAAAGAGTAATGAGTCTTTGGCTCCATTGGAAATATGGAAAAAAGTCGCCCATTCATGTTAGTGGTAAATAAATTATACCTACACTGAAAGATGATATTTCCATCCTTTTAGGTGATGTATTCAAAAATATTCCTTTCTTGCTGCTGTTATGGTTATAGTAAAAAAAAACTGCTGTCATAGAGGCTAACACAGAGATTAGAAAGTAGAAACATCCTCTCCTGTAATGACTGATACTGATAACCATCGCTTTTAAACTGAAATCATGATGCTCTTCTATAGAGTTACCCTCACCTGAGTAATCTTATTGATAACTGATCATGCAGTTACCCAAAGAATCGTACTTTGTATCTGCTCTCGGGACAAAATACAACTTAGAAGTGATCTAGGTTTGGCACAAAAATTGAATTCTTCTCTTTTAGTGTTACTAACAAACACCGTCTTGTTAGCTTAGGATTTTTTTGTTCAACAAGTGAAATGTAGCTGTAGCATGTGAGGAGGCTCAATAGTTTTGTGTGGGAGCAATTTTCATAAATTGATTTTGTCGTAGGTCTGATGAGGAAGCAATTAGTCTGCTAGCTAGGGGTAAGGCTGTGAACAATCTTGATTTTCCCATACCACACTCACACAAGAGGTTTTATATTCTTGTGCCCCCCCTTCTCTTAGGGATAAATCAAATCGTGAGATCAATATCATAATTATACCACTAATACTAAACTTTATCTTAGGTATTAGACTTCAAATATATTCATAATTCATTTCACTCTTGTGATTCTCGTTCTACCCTGAATCTAAATATAACAAAATTAAAAGTCCAAGGATGACATATTTGGTTAGTATAGAATATAGAGGGACATCAATGGTTTTTCCTTTCTATTAGAATCGAAGTCCAATTCAAAGTGATCAATCTTCGTGGTATATTGGAAATATGTTGATAGAAACTTGACAATCTCTACTTTCAACAATCTCCGTTTGAAAGCAAAAAGGATTGACGGGCACTAGGAGAAAAGTTCACTTTTCCTCTAGGTTTCTGTACTTTGTGATTGTTTCATTGACACCCGCCTCAGGGTAACACTAGGTTGTGATAATTTTGTATTTTGTGATTCTCTAGACGACGCCATTTAGATCGTCACTTTTCTCAACATGGAGAATTGTCCTTGCTATCAATCTTGTCTTTTCTGGACTCCATAACATTCTTACGAGACATCATTACGCGTCATACCAGTTCCTTCGAGAATTCATGATTTTTTGGCCTTTAAGACAATTTTGATTCCCATGTTAAAAAGTCATATGTGAAGTAATTAGATTCCGAACTAGTAGGTCTCATGCTTAACTTTTGCTTATGAACATGATCCTGGTTTTTGCTCAATTGTAAAGGCCTTTATGTTGACTGAACCAAGTCCATCCTATTCAGCCTCCCAACATTTTTGTATGTGCATTTGTCCTTCATAGTTGTCTTAGTGCTTATGGTGTAAAGAAGATCTTGGCGATGATGGTAGAAGCTAAGTTGTTATTGGATGTTTGATTTGGGAAACTGAGCGAATTAGGATCCTGCTCAAATGGCGATACATTGGTAACACTCGTCACCACCACTTCCAACTTATACTCCTTCGACTACCCAAGCTGTTTTTGTCAACCACCACTTCTCAACATCAACTCCTCCGACCACCATCTACTCCTTCAACCACGTCAGTCATTTACATCGACTCCCATTTCCAACATCCAGCACTCAATCTCAGTGGCTCGCCTGTTGTGGTGGTGTTGAGGAGATGATGTAGTTGTGGAGGGTCTTGTCGATTTTGACGGGCCATCTAACCCATCGCCGGTGTCAATCACGGATATGCTCCTTTTCCGACCTCCTTGGGTTGGGGGGTTTCCAGAGGTCGAGCGAGGGTGGTTAGTCGAATTGCGGTGGTAGGTCTGGTCGGGACTAGGGTCAAGTGGTGGTGGTAGGTTGGGTGGGGGTTGGGATCGGGGTCAAGCTGTGGTGTTGGGTTGAATGGAGATTGTGGGTTGTGTTGGGTGGTGGTAGAGGGCTAGAGCTGGAGAAGAGATTAAAGTGGGAGATGCTGATGTACAGAGGTCTGTTATGAGAGGATGAGGAGTAAGGTTAGGAGAAATTTTCACCCTTTTCTACTAAAGAATGAGAAACAATCAGATGAAATAAAAACGAGTGATTAATTTTTACATTGTTATGGCCCTAGTGAATTGGGTATGGAACCGCTGGGGGATGCTTGGGTGCATTTTTTAGTCTGTCATATTTGTTTGGTTTAAGGTCGTGTCAGATAGGCGAACAAGCCTTTAAAGGTTATATGAAGCTTCATCAGCAAACACCCTTTGAGATTAAGGATCCCTCATGTATTCATTAGGAGTTTCTTCCATTGGCTCGTGCATTATAAAAGATACTGCACATCTATTATTTCGCTTACTAGTTGTATAGTACTCCCGATGACAGCATCAGATATGACTAGACGGTCTACATGACAATCATAATGAATTCCAAGACAACTCCAAAGTTGGAGACTTGGAGAATACAGTATTCTGGTGTCTTTTTATCTGTAGAATAAAAATTGTCACACTGCTTAGCTACCTGAGGCATCACTTCTGCCTATATTTTCATTGTAAGTTGCTTCTCAGTGAGTTTCTCAGTGATGTTTCTGATGTCAGACCACTGGACATGGACCTGACTGTATTTTGAACTCTTAAACGATAGGCTTTGCTCTATGGAACATGAGTTTCTATTTCCAGTGGAGCCAAAGGCTCAGTAGTCTTTGGTTTTGGATTATAATGGATAAGTGAAATGGCTAATTATTGGCGAGTTGGTGTGCTCCTTATTATGAGGTAGACCCATTTTTCATTATGGGTCATCGGCCTGTGGTATATCATTTAAAGGGAATGAGTACTTGCCCGAGAAATGAATAGTTGTCAGTCAGTACTAGAGGCTTTAGTGGTTGCTGGTTGGTGCTTTGAGCCTGATATGTCTGGGCCTTGTATTTTATATTTATAATTAGTTTTTTTTTTTTTAATTCGAAATGAAAATAATCGTACCTGGTTCATTAGTGTAGAGTATTGAACTGCTGTTTCAAAGTTTTTATTTTGCTTGCAGAACAAAGGAATAGATAATCAGGCCTCAGCATCTGGAACATCTGGAGCTACAGATCAGCTGCCTGAAATTGAATGAATGGAGGATATGTGAATATGAAGCTTGGGTAAAGAATTCAAGTTCTGTGTACCGTGTACGGTGGTTACCTAAAGCTTGAGTGTTTTAGTTACTTCCAAGGTTTTTTTTTTGCTTTTCCTTCCTTGGCGAATTGATTGTAACGCTAACTATTTGGTTTGGGAAACAATATTTGGAGCAGGTCTTGTCTTGTGTTGTTTTATAGTGAAGATGTCTCATTACGTAAGGATCAATGTTTATTTTCATAGACCCTCAATTGAACGTTTTACCCATTTCACTTTGACTGACAGTTAACTCTGCCTGTTGCAATGAAAAGGCCGTTGAGCTACGACACAATATTAATTGCCAATTATATTACAATTTTCAGATTCGACACCCAGCAACATGTTACTTAAAACTTTGGAGAAAAATTTATCCTCATGATTCTATCTGGCTCAAAACAAAATGTTTACTCAGAAAAACAAAGGTAGTACAATTGTACGATAGTCAGTAGACCAATATTCGACGACTTTTTTCATAAATCAAGAGTCGAATAGCCATCAGAAACTGCAAACTATGAAAACAAAATAAATCCGACAAATTCAAAAGCAACCAATTACTGTTCAAAGTTCACCATTTCTGCAAATCACTCCCGTCTTTATATGCGAATATTATCCTATTCATTACTAATCTTCTCTTTTATTATACCTTCTTCAAACTTCTCACACAAATCAACAAACTATCATTAAAATTTCACTCACATAATTAATTACATAATACAAGTCTCCAGCCAAAATGTCCTTTACATCTGAGGTTAACACCAGGGTTATGCCAAAAATAAAACCTATTTGAACCTAAATGTTACCACGATAAAAACTCAACAGATAAACGCCCATTCGTTGCTTCCAGCTCTCCAAACTGCCGGTCACAATCCAAAGATAGCTTTGGCAAGTAATACAATGTTCCAAACAAAGATAAAACGCTCAAAAAGACAAAATTAGTTTGCAACATTTCCCTCAGAATGTGTGAAAATAATAAAATAAAAGCTGACAAGTTACTAAACAGAAAAGCCCAACTGAATATTCATCTTCATATTCAATTATTTGAAATCTCTGACAACCATCATCATTCAAGTTAGCAAAAATACCCACTTACATCGGTAATATTTCAATTCGAAAGATCGAAGATAAGTTGGCGGAAATCATAAATTTATTCCAACGTACCTATTTAATTTTCCAGAAGCATCAAATCCAATAAAGCCCTCACATAACCTGCAATAGGGTATGTAAGACAGTGTATTCTAATCTGTACACAAATGAATATTGCTGACCAGATGTTCCTGCCTTAAGAAGAGAACATCGCTTATTGGCAGCGCATATGTAAGGACCCAGACTGCCATGAAAGTTTGAAGATAAGACCAACAAAAACCTTGGTTTTATGATGGTTTAGTAGCTTAGACAAACAAGGAAAGTCTGATTCAATGCACTTGCAATGCATATTATCTCCCATACCCATTTCTCACACTTGACACTCGGACATGATACACCTTAACAGTTCATTTCCACCCCAAAAATTACGCTTTCGTTAAATAAAAGAGTCCAACCCATGTACATGCACCATGTTGGATAATTCTAGTCGTGTCTAACTAACATAGATCACGAGAACTAAATAATCATTTCATTCACAAAACCTAACATACTCATAAGCCTCCAATTCCTCCATACCACAGACAATAGCTCCATCGAGCACTCTCCACAATTTCAGAGAAGTTTTCCTCGCAATGGGCATGCGCACGCACCACAACCTTCAACCCTAATGTAATCAAGTAAAATAATCCATATCTCAAAGGAATATGAACCCATAAGGAATAAACCAACGGCCAAATGGTCGGGCATCAATAAGAGTCACTGGTGATAGACACCTGATTGATTACATTGACTAAGAGGCACACAAATGAGCATGCAGGGTAGAGTAAAGTAATGATCTCCAAGCGCAATGTCCTCCACCATGTCTATTCACCTAGGGTAATGAGTTACACAAAAATGTGTTTACTTTCAGACACATTCCGTGAGGGAAAAACCACTTTATCATTATTTGCTTTAAGGTTGTATTATCAGGATCGAGGTCGCCTTTGTGGTTGGATTCTGTTGGAATATGAGGCCTATAGATATATTAAGGGCAACCAAAATGGTAGAAATTCCTTCCCAATTCCTACCTTAGCAACTTTTTCCCAAACAACAATTAAGTCCCGGAGCTAAGTTCCCAAAGATGATACCTTTCTCACTTCTGGTTAATTATGACAATTCTCAACTAACAAACTTCAGAAATTAACATTATTTCAACAAATTTTGGCCTCCTTAGATTGTTGATCGTACCAAAATGAGCATATCATTGTCTATTCTTCAAGTCTTTTTTTCCATCATTTTCATTTGCATTAACTTAAAGTGCTCTTTTAGAATTGAGAAGACACTATTTATGCTGTCATTTCTACATAGCAAAACAATCTGGCAGGTTCATTTAGAAAAGGTAGTAGTAAAATCAAGCATTTAGGGTAGAGAACTACAATAGCTGATTTCTAAGGACATAAAAGAGCTAGCACAACCATGCAAAAGATATCAAATTTAAAAACTACACTGTACCAACTTAAATTTTAAGACAGCAGGTACTTGGCTTCTAATATCCATTCTACACAAATAGTATTATATTGGCTAAGCTTTCCACATGTACCATCCCATCATATGTATGGTATAGTTAGTGAAGACAACAACAAAGATTAATGAAGCATGCACACAGCATATCGCTTAAATAAACATCTACTATATCCAATGTACTGCAGTCAGAAATCAGAAATAGGAAAGTACCGAGTACTAGTTGCATTCTTTTACAGCACCAGAGTCCAGACCTACAGAGCAGACTTCTTGCATGATTGCATCCTAGAGACGTGACGTACTCATAATACTAAAAAAGATTTAATATAAACGGTCCAACTGTAAAATATATGCCTTTCTCTTACCTTACCAAGGAATAATAATACCTCATATTCGCCCTAACAAAGGCAGCTAACTTTACAAGTAAGACTTCAGAAATGAACAAAGTCCTTTTAATAGCCTCGGGAAGGATAAAAGCTATGAGTGCCTCCAATTAAACAATGCTTTCATGGTGTTAAAGCCACATAAAGCCATGAGCATTTATAGGCAAGCACATGAGAGTCAACATTTACTAGGTACACGGAGTGCCAAGTAAAATATCACTCAGGGTCAAAACGATCTGTGACAACGTAAATCTGACTTAAGGACGTACTTTCGTGGGGGCATTGCAATTTGAACATGGAAATCTGATCTCACTCATATTTACAATGCCAGACAAGCATTATTTGGGCCCTCACCCGAGTGTCATCTAACCCAATGCTCTAATCTATACATTACAAATATAGCACTATAATAAATAAGTCCACCTGCCTTTGTTAGCCACCAAATAATTAAGATAGATATTGATCCCATTGTACAGAGTATAAAGACAAAATCCTTCCAAAACATTGCCTGGGAGACGCATCTGAAAAATCTTTGAGCATATTAGATTAAAGAAAAAGACTTCTACAGTTTCACACATATGAAATATGTAGTACCAGATATCTTACCCTTTGAAAGAAGGGCTTAAGGGGCTCTCTCATAAATAGAATTCACCAGAGAAGCAAATCAGAGAAAATAAAATATAACAGAATACATAAGCCAGAAATTTACATGGGTGACATGGAAAGAACAAAAAATTATTCTTCAATGCATCTTGCCACATTGTTTCGGTGTTCTCTGAACTTCTTGTTTCCTCTTGGGGTAGGGGATGCTTTAGCATAGACAGACATATATCCCTCACTCTCACAGACCTCGCATTGATCCTCTCTAGTAGTCTGTTAACTTTTTCTTCAATTTTTGTTGTTTCTCCTTGTTAGTTCCTCTCAATTCACTCCAGTACCGTTTTTCTTTTTACATTCTCTTCCTCTTTTCTTTTTTTTTTCTCTCTTTTTTGAAGGGCTGGGAGGTGGAGGGCTTCATTATTCCTCTTATATTCTCCAATATATTCCAATCTCTCTCTCTCTCTTTTTTTTTTTTTTTTTTTTACTTTTTTTTTTTTTCTCTTTTTTTTTTGGGGAAAANTTTAGGTATTCGTGTGATGGGTATTTAGTGGTGTTGTGTTTCACTGTGTTTGCTTTTCTTATTTCCTTCCGCGCTTATCCTGTTCAGTTTTTTTCTGTATTGTTTTTTTTTTTGTCTTTTTTTTTTTTTTTTTTGTTTTTTTTTTTCTTTTTTTTATTCCCGGGTGGTTTTGGTTTTTTGTTTTTCTTTTTTTTTTTTTTTTTTTTTTTTTTTTCTTTCTTTTTTTTTTTTTTTTTTTTTTTTTAACCTATTTGATTTCTCACTTAGTTTTTGGAGGAAAAGAGTTTGGACATTGGAGCGGAGTCTGGTGCATTGTTCACCAGAACCTATGCATAGCCAAAAAAAAAACTACTCCATAAGACAAGAAATTTTTAAGTTTCTATCATCAAGACCCATTCTCATTGGATACTACATGTTAAGAAATTAATATGTGTAACACTATCATTTTAGATCAAAATAAAATCTCGTAAAATTTCAAAAGAAAGCTGATATATTATATGTAAGCATGTCTATCAGTCTATAACAAATATTTGTAGGATCACAGTCACTGACAACACTGAAGATTATATACAAATTCACGCAAAATAATAGCATCTTTAACTGTACAGGAGAATTAAAGGATGTTCCTGGAACTACCTTTGGCATATAGGATACCCATGAGATGTTAGCCAGGATAAGTAGATGAAGATGACAGACAGTAAATCTAGCTCAAGCAGAAAAGCTAATTATTCTATAAATTATATCAGGTAAGATAAATGAAGAATGGACCATCTCAGTAGTTGCTTGCTTTTTTGCAAAAATGGGTGATGAAAGAGTTAACCAGTGATGAACTCTAGATTAAAAGAGAGAACAAGGGACTTTATTCCTTGTTACCAAATCTCTTGGCAATGAGAGGACGCACATCATCAGCATCAACTAAAGTCTCCAAGAAAGGGATCAAAGAGATTAGTTCATTGTCTAAGGGGTCATCAAACCAGCTCTTTATTGGAATCCCATTATTGACTTGTAACCTGAAAACCTGGCAGAGCAACAAAATTAAAGTAAGAATAACTTGCACCATTCTTGAAAACTTTGGCGACAATATGTTTCCTGTCCTAGATCTGTTAGACTTCTCCTGCATAATTTGACTAAAACTATCTATTTTTACTTGTTAAAGTCCTATCTTTCAGATGACAGCGATAGCTGACACCTGAACTTGTGATAATATAACCCATTATCCGACACAAGTAACAATTAATGTGCATCAAACACAATAAGATACCCCTGCATATAAGACTAAACAAACCGCTTACCATATGAAAGTTTTAGTTTTCCACGGGAGGTTTAGAATAATGAAGAATAGGGAACAGCAGACTAATAAGTTCATGCAGAAAGAGGGCAGATAAGCAGGATTTAATCCAAGATGATTATATTCAAGGAGGGAAATGGGTGAATCTGTACCTGAGGAGAATTATCAATAATTAGAACCTTAGCAAGATCAAGACCTAACACAGTCAAGTCTTTTGTATAAGTGCCTTCAGAAAAAATGCATGACTCGCGATACGCTCTACCAGAAATAAGCTTCCCATCAGAATCCAGTATGTCCAATAGTTGTTCAGCGTAGATGCTTTGACTGGCAGTAAAGACAACAACTTCAAACATTTCTGCAACTCGCTTCAAGAATGTCCGAAGGTGAGGCCTTTCTTTGACATATACAATATGCTCTTTCATGTTAAAGAATACAGTGAAGGTAAAATCCGAACTTTCACAGTGTTCCAGGGTACTGTGCACAAGTGTTTCTGCATTGTGGGAAAAAGAAGTTACATATAGGACTATCAGCTTAAGCTTAACCAATGTACGCTAAGGTAAGACATGCCAGCTTGCAATCCTCATTTACAACCCGACCAATGTTATAAGTCTTATAACATCCAGCACATGGTGTTCATCAAAGATAACCCCAATATGCTTCTCCTTTGACTTTGTTGCAGAGGATAAAAGCACCTATGACTAAGATGATTTGATGGCATTATTGATTAGTTTTCTTGACTTCCTCTACTCCATAGCATAAATAGAAAGTGGTTTTTTTTCGAACTTAAAATCATCAAATGGAAATATGATACACAGGGACCTCTATGAAAATGCCTATTACGATTACAAAATAACCATTAGAAATTGTACTTACCTATCTCGTGAAATATACTTGTAATTTTCTTGATTCATTAATATGCAACTTTTCCTACTTAGAAACAATAAAAATGTGGACAAATGCTGGTCAACAGCAATAATGATATTAGGTGCATGGTACATTTGTCCGACCCCAAAAAAAAAACATAAATAACATGAACAGCTATGAATTTGATTCAACATACCAGCAAAATCTTTTCGCTTTACTATTTTGTATTGAAAGTGAACATTTCCTTTAAATTTAAACATAATTCCTAATTTCAAAATTTAGGTTCTTTTACCAATCAAACTTACGGAAAGATGTGGTCAACAGGCATTAGCAACTCCACAATAACAGCTCATGCATGTCAGCCATTATACCCTCGGGCATTCAAATAGTAAGGAAAATAAAACCATGTAGGCATTGACACCAATATGTAACAGATAAATAAAACAAAAAATAAATAACTCACCATCTAAATCAAGTACTAAAGTAACAGGCTTCCTTTCCCGTGATTCCTTCGGTAAGATAGTTGGCCGTCCACTGGGCACAACTTCAGAAAGGTCAGGCAAATTTCTTATAAATGAATGCGGATCGAAATACTCTGCTTCATCCGAGTCCATAGAAGATCCCAGAAACATATCTTGATCACCGGGGCGAATCTGATGTATAGCTAACAAAAAACTTGAGTCATCACATTCCGCCCTTCCTTCGTCTGATGATGGTGAATCAAGCTTTTCACTCGTTTCCACAGAATCGTCAAGTGACGGTAGCATAAGGTGACGTTCAGAAACATCAAACAAGATGTTGGATTCTGTCGTACCATGTTCAGGAAGTAATAGGGTCTCAGCAATACCATCACACAGGAAACTCCCATCAAACGCTGAACCTTCAAAAATCATGTCTGAAACATAGAAATCTGATATGTTGCAGCTTTGATAGTCAGATGAGCTTCCACTATTACCATCACTCTCATCTGTTGAGCTCAAATGAAATGGATCTGAAGCAAAATCAACTCCTGTGCAAAAGAAGAATAGTTGACCACTTGATCAAATTGCACATTGAGCGTGTCGTAAGGAGTAGAAATGATAAAATAAGGAAGAGGGGGGAAGGAAGAATTGCAGGAGAGAAAATACAGATGCAGTTTACATGTAAGGAAGACGGAATCAACAAAATTCCATTCATGACAAGCATTGTATATAAGTAAATAAATAAATGCAAAAGAAAGCAGCGTGCAGTATGAGGTGGCCTTGTTAACCATATAATAGTCATGGAACTATGGAAGTGAAAGGAGACCAACTAGATTACGCTTTGTTAAATCTATGTTTGCAAGTGTCATAGGTCATATCAGCTAATTCTCCCCAGTCTCTCTTTGTTTTAAACATAGGGGTGAAGCTTTGTTCACCTTACCCCTTGCCTTGATATAGGCGGAACGGGGAGGGGGTGTTTATTGCAGCCTTTCGAGGCTCACTGAATAATTAATCAAGAAATATACCAAGGAAAACTCAAAAGCATCTGCAGGTATAAAATGAGGGCTAAAAGACTTGAGTACACAATCCTAAAATACTTTGTGAATATGCATGTTATATTAACCACAAAATAGAGCAACTAGCAACCGTATCTCATGGAACAGTTGACCGTATAAAGCAAGCTTTGACCTCAAAGACTGAAATTAGCACTAAAGCCCCAAAGAAGCACCCATATCTTTTCAAGCTCAAATTAATTCTCAATGATCATTCTCTTTGAGAAACAATATTGTTAGATAAGATTACTACATCCACTTACCATTCATTGATCATTGGACAAAAATCTCCCTCTTAATTAGGTCGAGAAAGCACAACCCATCTAGGGAATTCCTAAAGTAAGCACTAATAACAGAGGCAGGCAGGGGTTAGATTCATACCATTACAAGAATTTGGAAAATTATGACCATCCATCTGACTCAAAGTGGGTGAAAAAATTGTCTCCAGTTTAGTAGATGAGACTGGAGGTAATTCCTGCAAATGAATTATTTACTGTTAAAATAAGAAATATGAAGAGCAAGAAGAGGGTTGCATCGTTTCCATAAAGTCAGAGACTATTTTTTGCCTCTTGAACATGATAGAAAAAGTAAAATGATTCACTAAAGTGTCTTTGTTTCTTATATAGTAACATACTAAAAATGGTAGTCAACCACTGCAATTTCTTGACGAAATTTTCAAAAAGGGAGGCATCATAAATCATCTATGGAGTATATGTTTTCATGGTAAGGTTACGTACATTGAATAGACATGGCAAAAAGGTCATCAGTGTCAGGCCATTTCGGCACCTTTACATTAGATCATTACGGGGTGGAATAGGGTGGTCATGGTCGGGTCATTCAAATCATTTCGGGTCATATTTACGGATGCTTTTTTTTAAGTTGATCAAGTTTAGATTGCTTTGGATCATCTCGGATTTGGGCTACTTTGGTTATGGTTCAGGTGAGCTCTACTTGGCTTGGGCCATTCTGGTCGGACAAATTTACTAAATCAACATATGACCCATGCCCCCCTTAGTTTGACATAGATGGAAGGAAGCCTTTGACTCAATGGGGTAATATTGTTATTTTAGTTCGAAGAGCAAGAAGCAGTCAACTTTGCACATTTTCCCTGTTACGACTTCTTGCATTATTGAAGAAAAGATAACAGCCTAAACTGCCTAGACAAATATATCATGTCTCATAAAGAATGAGAAAAATGAAAAGTTAAATCGACAATATTACCATTCTTTCCACCAATGCAGAATCATCAAGCAGTCTTGGTGGCTGCTTAAATTGGATGTCTTCACAACTAAAAAATTCATCAGATTTAGTAACTCCCACAGCTACAGGGTCTTGGATATTTGATTCACTGCTCGAGGATTCTGCACCGTACAACAATTAAAGTCAGAAAACCCTTCCAAGTACGTGTAAAAGTAGTTTAAGAGAAATAAAAGAACTGTTAATCCATTTCCAGTATATTTTTAAAATGAAACTTCTCGATCATAGCCTCATAGTCAAGATTCATTCTCATGTTCACATTAATGTAATAGCTCCCAAAGAGGAAAACGTCTACGGTAAAGCAAATGAGACAGAAGATTATATAGAGCAATGATTCTGTCAGAAACACAGATGTCAATCTAAAAAGACAGAAAAATAAATAAATTTAACAGCATAAAATTCTAAGGCTACATTTTTTTTCCTTCTTTTTTTAGTATCCTTCAAATCTCAATTTCTTATTAGATGTATATAATCCTGGTTACATGGTAGTATGGAAATGGTTGTGAATACCCTTTTGAGGTTAATACCTTCCTGGCAGTTCTGACAATAAGAGCCATCTTCAGAAGCTAGCTGAGAAATCTTGACCTGAGACCTTTTTGATATAGTATTTGACTTGTGACAAACACGTAGACAACTTTTGTCTTTGATGCAACACATACTTGCCTTCTTCATTCTTACTGATGGCATTGCTTGTAATTTTCACCAAAATATATAGCCAGAAACATGAGCCAGGAATGGCAGCATATGCAGAGATATGATCAGCAGCAGCAGACTAAGGAAAAGACCATCAAAATTGTAAGTGATTGTAGACATTTGGTACACAAGTAAATCCAATTTGCTAGAAGATTTGAGGAACTTTTGAATAAATATTTGAAGGAAGTTAAAGGATATTGGAAGGGTTTTCTAAGATACATTCATCCAACTGAAATCATAAAACTAAATTCCTCTAAAGATTCATATCAATATCAATAATGAAAGTGATTTAAGAACTAAAGTATATTTGAAGTTAGAACACTTATCAATCACTTTACGGCCATACATGCAAAACATTGTAAACTTCCATGCATAAAATTGGTATCTTAGCTACTAAGGTGTTAAGGAATTTGCTGCAACTACTATATTACTAAAGTAAATTGGAATTCCCGACGACCTTTCTAGGCTACAACTACTATATTACTAAAAATGTTGACTTGGTCAACAAGCTTGTAATAAAACACATGTGAAAAGACAGAATGAATCTGTATCTACAATTCTTCATAAACATGTAAGTATGTAACCTACATATGAAACCATTGGATAGGATCCCAAAGAACAGCCTTCCCTCTATCAGTACATGACTTTAAACTCCCTAGCATCATATCCTCATGTTCCACCATGGATTTTATGAAAAAGCCTTGCTCAAGTAAGCAACCTATCTAATAAGGTAGTAAGCAGACACAAAAACCAGAGTCTTGTTTGGCAATCGACAAAAGTAGATATAGACATATGAAGATACGAGTGAACACATGTGCAGATTTGTTAACAAGTTAGATCATTTTCAATAGCGAAACTACAAATGATAAATCAACAAGTATCTTGAGTCATATCCTCATGGATTAAGTAAGCAAGTTGTTGGGTCAATTTAGATTTGAACCTCAAAACTAGTTACTTGTACTCAATATGCTATTTATCAAACCCTCAAAGACGATACAATTCATCGACTTGGCTGTATGTTGAACTCCTATGATAAGCATTAAAGTCATAATCATAGAGACTTAAACACAAAACCGAATTCCGGTAAGCAATAAAGGGAACTAAATCCACTACATCAACTGGCGATTGATTGCAAACTCTCAACTACGAACCTTCAATACTAAAAAAAAAAAAAAAAAACAAGCGATACCGAGTCAAACCAACTAAAAAAAAAAGAATAGAAAAATCAAATCCAGTTTCTGATTTTATTTGCTGACTTAATCACATACATGAAGAATTTGACTTAAAAATTAAACCTTTCACAGCCAAAAACTTATTTAACACGCGAAAAGTAAAAACCCCAACAAAAGAAAAACCCAATTTATGTGGGATTTATGCAAGCATAATAATAATAAGCAACAAAATTTAAGTTAGAGCAGAAAATGATTCAGAAGTAGAATTAAAGGTGATAATAATGAAAGAATTAAGCAAGTAATAATTACCTTGGGTTAGGGAAAAAGTGATTAGATATACTTAAATTAATTATACTCGGTGATTAATTAAGAGAGAGAGAGAGAGAGANNAGGTTGAGGTTGAGGTTGAGGTTGGGGTTGGGTTTTGTAGTTTGTTGTGTAGAGTTGAGTAGTCTTGACTTTTTTTGGTAGAAAAGAAAGAGAAGTAGAGGAGAGAGATTATGGTCAACGGTTGGGATTTCATCTTCAATTTAACCATCTTAGTATATTCACGCGTGTTGTCTTTCTACTGGTTACTACCTTGGTTACATGTTCACACTTGACATCCGCTCTTTTTTGATGAATTCATGAATGAATGGAATGAGAGGAGGTCAGAAAAGAGAGTAATATATGAATAACTGTCTAATTTCTCTACTCTCAATCATAAACACAGTAGACTTGCCATTACCAAACCTCCATTTTATTTCATCTGCCTACTCATTAATCATTATCAATCATCACAAATTCTCATTGANCCCCCTTTGTTTATTATTATTTTTTGCTTTCCCAACAATTCAATCAATTAAATAATAGGTAGACATGCCTCACTAGTATCCATATCACTCAATATGGTACTGATTTGGCCCGTCTTCACTTTGTGACGGATATACTCCGTCACAAGAGAGACTAATTGATCAATCATTTATCACATTTTTGTTATTATTGAATTGAATTAGATTAGAAATAATCACAACACCATCACCCACTTGTCAACGACACTACCCTCGTCCTCGCCGACGTCCAATGTGGCTGTCACGATCCTCCTCCATTCACCCATTTTTATCCATTCGAAACCACGACCCTAATCGCTAAAAACCCTCCCAACACCATCGGAATGATGGTTCCTTATCTGATGGATGGTTTTGGGCTGCGATGAAAAGAGGAAAGTCTCTGGGCGGCTACCTAGAGGTCCTCGTAGTGGTGGTGATGGTGGTCGTTGAATGGCAGATGGGCAATGATGTTGACTTGATGAGTGGCGGTGGTAGGTGTCGACCACGCCACCCGCGTGATTGCGACGACACATCTTCCCACGGAACTTCGCAAAGAAGTACGTCATAGGTTTGTAACCGATTTGAAAGGCTTAGAAATCGGTGAAAGGTTTGAACAAGTCTGCATCTGAGGAGTCACCACCAAATTATTGTGGAAATTTGGAAACCGTTCGAATACTTCATGTCATGTCAAGACATAAAGTGACATGAACACTAAAAAAATCGTTACCCTTAGCGTTCTATGTCTAGAATGACTCTCGTAATACCAATGAACACGGATGTTCACAAAGATTCCAAGTAAGGGGTGAGGGTACGTATTAGCAAGTTCTTTAATCGAACACCTAATCCCGCCCGTCTCGATAGCGACCTCTACTAATGATTGACATTGTCATTTACATCGATTTTATTGATTATATGCATGAATGCAACATCTATCAGGTTAAACCTAGCATGTGAACATTAACTAAGTCGGTGATTTAGACAAGCAATAAAGGGGTCAAAGTGAATTTAGGTAGATTATAAGTGGATTACATATACAAAACGAGATAAAAGCGTGAATTACAAGATACATGTCGAATGTACATCATATGAATGCCAAATACGGAATTAAAAAAAGAATAAAATAGAGAATAAAATATGTGACCAAAATGAGTGATATTACGATAATACGCCGGTAGTTGATTAATAGAGCCTAAGTACAGCTACACTAGAACAGGAACAAGATCAGAGGTAGAACCCAACCAAGAACAAGCGCAGTATGATCTGCGTCCTCTTAAAGAGGCGCAGCAGATCATGCGTCTGTTTCTAGATGGGTTCTGGCTGTGATTGATGTGTGCCTTTGGGATGCGTTTATTTACATATTTGACACGCATTTCCTTGAGCTTATTTGATTATTTCACTTTATTTCCTCCCGTATTTGCTACTTTGGGTGTGTTCCATGTCTCTTGCAGGTTTGAGACTCATTTATGCATTTACAAGCCAAATCTGTTTGGTAATGGAATCAAAGGGAAACTTAGAGGAACTTAGACGAGCTTTAGGGAGCAAGAAATGAAGATTTTTTGCTCTCAGTCTATTCACAAGTACACTTTGTCTATTGACGCCCTACGCATTGTTTATTGACTCCCACCCAATGTCAATCGACTTCGGCAAGTTTCAACGACATAGTGACAATATTTTGGAGGATTTCAAGCTCTTGTCTATTGACCATGTAGGCTTGTCTATTGACACCCTATGTATGTCGATCGACTACCTACACAATGTCGATCGACCTAAGTGAGTTTGCATGTAACACCCCCATACTCCAAGTGCCTTACCAGGACCACTCAGGTATAAGGGTACTACCATCTCGGTTGCCCGAGGTACTGAATATCATAAGACAATAAAGAAACGTACTTTTAAAGTAATTATAGATTAAGCGATTACATGTTCAAACTAAAACTAACAAAAGGAATTACAAGGTTCTCATACGGTCTACAGCTAAAACTATCAAAGCTACTAGACTTCGTCTGATACAGCGGAAGACTTCTAACTGCCACGTGATGACTCATCCCAGCTATCCCATACGCGTCATATCACACNGCTCGTTGACCAACCCTTTGACCTTGGAAGACCCTAGTGAGAGATGGGACAAGGGGGATACATATAGTCGAAGACCAGACCTGAAACTCGGCAAGTAGCGGTCACTCGGCCGAGTAAGGTTAACTCGACCGAATGCGGTTAATTCGGTGGAGTAGATGCTTACTCGAGCGAGTACGTGCTTCACAGCGTGATAGTTTATATTACGCGGAGGTTGTAACCTATAACATTTCATTCTATCATTCCGTCATTTCCTAACTAGTACTCTCTCTCTCTCTCTAACCTTTCATCTCTCACTACCCATCTATCGTCTTACCATGATCTAAACCCGGGAGGTAGACAGTCTACGCATGAGATCATCGAGTCGGGGTTGTCGCCGTCACCGACATCGGTTGTTCTTCAAGGTGAGTTTATGATTGATTATCTTTTCTGCAGTAGTCCTTGAATATCTTAGTGATAGGATACAATTGTTGTTGTAGGATACGATAAGGAGTCTGCGTGACGTGATAATGGATGCGTTCTATGGTCTTACAAAAAGGTAGGGTTTCCCTACTCAGTTGGCTTTATAATTAATTGATTGTTTATGGTTGATTGTTGGTATGTGTTCCTTATTGGTTGGAATTGTTGGAGATTGGTTGGTTGGTATTGTTGGTTGGATGATTGTTGTGGAACTATGTCGGAAGATGGTTCAATACCCATGTTCGCCCCCTGTGGCTCTCGTCACAAGGGGGATGTGCACATTAAGGAGCTGGTATCATTCGTTGCCATGAGCGGGGATTTGGTGGGCAAGGCTGCGGTCCCCCACTGGCGGTGTGGGTTACCTGTTGCAATGGGTAACCTGGCAGGGCTACACACTTTAATGTGTAGTTAGTGATCGATATTTGTTAGAGTTGGAGATCTTCTGATGGTATTGTCGTATTTTTTTCTGTTATGTACGTTGATTTGCTTCTGAGTGTTGGCCCAATGTGTCGCACGAATCAGTTCAATCGAAACTATTACAGAGCCTGCACAGATATGTACTAGAAATAGAATGTAACGAATCTGAACTCACTAATCACCTGTAAAGAAGTGAAGAACTCCACCAGCGTGATGTTTCTTAAGTTTACGGTATGGATATCGGCTTAAGGAATTAACAAGTTGCAGACTTATTCGAGAATAATTGTGGTACACCAAACTTCAGATGAAATGTTTTCTAGAGCAAAATGTCATGAGGCTTGAGAGCACATCGTCCTTTCACGCTTTTATGAGAGTGAGGCTTGAGAGCACTCCTTTCACGCTTTTATGAGAGAATGAAGTGAGTATTTTAATGGTAAAAGCGACATTCGTCATCAACCCCAAAACCACGATTGGTTTCCCCTGCCTCAAATTATGCGAAATCATCAAACGCGAGGAGTTCAGTTGTGGCCCTTTTCTTGCAGCTACTATGGTAAGAACACCATAACCATATGGTTTTATGGTGACAAAATTGGCTTACAAGATATAATTGGGAGATATAACTGACTACATTAACATATTTACATTGGCAAACCCATAGTTGGAACTAATTGGAAACTCCATAGGAAACATACGACAAACAAACCTTGGTAGGATCAACAACGTCAAGATAGAGAAGTTGTGCCACAATTATGTTAGCCATATCATAATCGACTGCTCCACCGCATCGAATTATTCTCTATATTTCATCAATAATATACGGCGACAATGGAAATCTCCCTGTCACCATAGGAGGCGGACCTCGCCCCTGCGCATAAGCAGGAAAATACGGCGACGACGGAACCGCCAAATCCTCTCTATATTGTTGAGTAACATCCAACACAAAGCTTAATGAGAAGTTGATGTGACTATAATTAGCGCACATTTAGTCCCCGAATTAGCCTTGTTCCCATGCTTTTTAGTGCATATTTGGGTCATTTATTGTCTTTAGTCCTTTGTTTTGCATATTCTTTGGGGTTTTGTGTCCTTGGTAGGAAAGGAGTGCAAACCTTGCATTTTCATGGCAAAATGAGACTAAATTGATTGAATTCAATGACCAAGCATCAAGGAGAGACAAGATTAGAAGGCCTTTGTACATATTATAGTAGATGGGCAATGATGAGGAAAGATCCTTGCATCCCCAAGGAAATCCCCAAGGATTTTATGAAGAAAAGGGA
>LHUT01000198.1:0-35778 GCA_001412135.1 Silene latifolia subsp. alba
CCACTTTATGACAAATGGGTATTTTGTGAGGAGAAATGGTATCCGTCTATACGTATAGACGGATAGTGTCCGTCTATAATAAGAATTTGTGTTGGTTGAATGTGGGAACTCCCATTTTCTACATTATGTAGGAATTGAAGTTCCATGAGAAATTCTACTTTCCATGAATTGGGCCAAACAAGACTCTATTTAACTAATTCACTCAGGCCGTAAAAGTTTTCTTACTCCAACCATGGAGTTTGGAGTTTGGAGTTTGATTCTCACATGCGACATAAGTAGACCTGGTAAACAGATCAAGTCGTGTCGTGTTCGTGTCAACTGTAAACGAGTCATCACTACCTCAAACCTAACCCGACCCAATTACATAAACGGACACGAACACGGCACGTCCTGATCTGTTTGCTACATAAACGGGCTATTTGTCTCAACCCTAATCCAGCCCATTTAATTTTTCTATAACTCAACCTGACCTGTTTAACCCATTTATCTTTTATCAGGTCATTTTTAACCCATTTAACCCGTTTACCCCAATAAACTAATAAAATAAGCTAAGCGTTATAGCCCTATTATCCCAAAAATGATGAATAAAAATGCTTATTTTTAGGTTTTTTGTTTAGATTATTGATTAAATCCAAATATATTATGACACTTTTAAATAAATGGGTTATTCGTGTCGGGTTCGTGTCAAAAGAGTTCAGCCCTAACCCGACTCATTTAAGTTTCGTGTCATGTCCGTGTCAACCCAATTACTTAAATGGATCACAACGTTTTAACTCTAATCCGCTAACTTCGTGTCGGGTTCGTGTCGGATTTTCAGGTCGTGTTAATGATTGCCACCTCTAGACATAAGTACGTGGACGAAAAATAAATAGCCTAAAGTTATGTATTTTAATTTTGAGCCTTTGTTTTGGGCTAATCTTATGTATGATTAGTCTTTTACAACAATTTGTAAATATATATTTTCATTTCATATAGTTTAATTTATGGACATCCTTGTGGTGCATTGTAAGCTCACGATGGAGCTCACGCAAACATTAGAACATGGTAGAATATATCTTAAAGAGTATTAGAAAATGAAAAATAACTCTTCAACCAACCATTTGAGATAACACAAATTGTTGTTTAAGAATATGGGGCCGATTTGGAGATAAATAACATATTCAGTGAAATTCGTAATTTTTAGTCTAAATAGTACTCCTTTCCAGTCTAATTGTTGATTTCTCTTTCCTTTTCGATGCTAGTCGGGTGTTGGTTCCTTTCCTTTTTTTTGGTAACTTTTGTGTGGTTCAAATTCAATTCCATGTGGGTGGGGTAAGGTGTTTTGGGTGGTCCAAATTCATTTCCTTAATTTTAATGGCCAAAAGAAAGGGAACCAACAATTAAACTAGGAGGGACCGAGGTAACATATTGAGTGTAATTCGTAATTTTTGGTCTAATTTTTCAACAAGCCATTTGTGGTTTTCTCAATATGGGGTTGATATTAAGCACAAAGAAGAAGATGAAGCCATTGAAAATGTCTTAAAGTTTGAAAGACGGTTGTTACCGTTTCACCAAATCAGTTTGGGAAAAAAAACATTTTTTTATCAATACCAAACATAAGAAATTATACTCTCATAGAACGTGAATTTGAATAATAGCTTTAATCTTTTTTTTTTTTTTTTTTTAAAATTACTTATTCCNNTTTTTTTTTTTTTTTTTTTAGAATCACTTAAAATATAATAGTGTTTAAAGTAGCGTTTTGGTGTTAAATAAACCACATATCCATTAGTAAGTTACTATACAAGAATATGGGGGTTACGATTGATCGACCTAATATAGCCAACATTTTTATTGTATCCAAACCAAAAAAACACTACTTCATTTGAAAGTAAAATTCCAGCTCTAAAATACAGTGTTTAATAATTGATGATCACATTATGCTTTAGTATAGTTTATTATATCAAAATAATAGAATATGATGGAATATATCTTAGAACATTTATAAAAATAGAAAATAATCCACGTATTACTCATTTGTTGGGTGAGATTTAAAAAATTATTTGTCAATTTAACTGCAATCCAACCGATTGAGATGACAAAACTCATAAATAAGAATATATTAGTATGAATATGGAATAAAAAATGTGAATTATTTTGATGTTTTTCGAATATCTTTTGATAATACTTGTGATATTTTTGAGTTGATATCTATGTACATAATATAAATAGTTGTTTAAGAGTACTTGTTATATTTGATTGCAATTAATATATAAAATTCTAAATAATATTATCATAAGTAATAGTAATAATTTGTAGTTAGGCTATTGACTTAGTTGAGAGATAATTAGGGGAGTGTTAGTAGTGAGGAGGAGGAGTATTATAAAGTGGGAGAGGAAGGAAATAGAGAGAAATACGTAGCAATTTGTCTCCCAAAAAATTCGTATATCGCTCGCAGCTCTCTATCTCTCTCTCTCTATCTGGCTTTTATTGTTGTAATCCCAACCCCAATCCTGGTTTCTCATATTTGTCATCTGCAACCCCAAATACTCTCCAAACCCTAATTAATAATAATCTCCTCCTCTTCTTCCTCTTTCACTCCTCTCTCTCTCTTTCTCTCCCGCATCTTCGATTTCGATTTCGATCTCAATCTCAAATCTCAAATTCCGGTTGGACATGTCAGACCGCAAGATTGATCTCCCCGACGATCTCCTCTCTTCAACCCCTAAAGGTAAATCTCTCTTCCCAAATCTCTGTTTCATTCCAATTATTATTATTATTATTATTATTAATCAACTCTTGTAGATTCTAGATTTCAGTTTTTAATCTATTACTGTGCTATACCATTAGGGCTTGCTTCATAGATCTAAACTTGTAGTCTTGTTTTCTTTTCTACAAATCATCTTATTTTCCTCAATTACACGCCTTTCCTTTTAATTCAACATTAAATGTTGTTGTCTAATGCCATTCCTATTATTATTATATGTGTCTAGGAAATGATGGCGGAAAGGTCTCTCTCGACTTCCTTGATGTCGTTAAAGGTATCTTACTTTTTCCCTTATTATGTTTTTTTGTTTATTTCTTACACTTGTTATCTCATTCTTCCCTTTCCAAATCACCGCAGATCAGGCTCTTTCTGAGAGCAACATTCCATTGTCTCCTCAGTGGCTTTACGCCAAACATAGCGATTCTAAGCAGGTACATCCCACCTTTTTTACTATCCTTGTATCGCTCTTCCTATTGCTTTCTCATGGTCAACTCCCCATAGGAGGAGCTTCTCCTCATTTATTTCTGTCTCTTCCCGTCATGGCTTCTCATCTGCTGTTGTGAAGAATTTGTCAAACTAATTGTTTATGCAGATTTGAAGCAACTTTTTTGTCGTCACCACTGTTGCATCATCGTTATCAAAATTTGAAAGGCTTGTTAAAATCTTATTGCTATTCAAGCATTTATAACTCTTCACTTTGCACTTCATTTCCTCCTCTTAAGTTTTTGAATTTCTGTCATTCTGCATACTGGACACTGCTTGGATTTTTCCCGTAGGAGTTGTTCCCTTGTTTCAGAAATGTTACTTGTTTAGGTCATCGTCTAAGTTATCTTGCTTGATAGTTTTTTTCTTTTGTTGATTTGCCTGGATGTCCTATTTTCAGACTCTTATATTTAATGGTAGGTGTAGGTTATTATACTTGATAACTACGATATAGTGTATGGTTACCCCATTTAGTTGAGGAACATGCTTCACAATTGAACTGACTCACTTTCATTAACTGGATGTTGTTTTTCCTCTTGTAATAGGATATTCGTGGACCCAACTCCCTATCCCTTGGTAACTCCGCTGATCTAACTCAGAAAGAAAGCGACAAGAAGGACTGGAGGAAACTTGAGAATGAGAGCGCAAGGCGTTGGCGTGAAGAAGAAAGGGAAACTGGTTTACTTGGCAGAAGAGACCGCAAGAAAACTGAACGTCGTGTTGAGACTGCATCGGCAAGAGATAGTACTGAGGCCAGAAGCTTACCATCATCTGAACGCTGGACTGATGCAAACAATCGTAATGCTTCCAGTGAGACAAGGCGTGACAGCAAATGGTCTTCTAGGTGGGGCCCCGAAGAAAAGGAAAAGGAACAGCGAATAGAGAAGAAAACCGACGTCGAAAAGGAAGAGGCTCATAATGATGTTCCGCCTGTTGGAAGTGTTAATCGGGATGCTGATACACGTGATAAGTGGAGGCCTCGCCATCGAGTGGATTCTAATGCTGGTGCACCAAGTCCTTATCGTGCTGCACCTGGCTTTGGACCTGGTAAAGGAAAAGTTGACGGTCCAGCTACAGGATTTACCGTTGGAAGAGGGAGATCAAGCATTCCACCTCACACGAAGCCTCTACTGGGTAGTACAATTGGCGCTGATCAAGGCGACAAGAATGAGAACTTCCCCGGTAAACCAAGTCTTTCAGTCGATTCGTTTCGCTACCCAAGGGCAAAACTTTTGGATATTTACCGTTTCCAAAAGTTGGATCCAACTTCTATTTCGAAGCCTCTTTCCATGGATGAGGTGCCTGGTGTAACCCAAATGGCGAATGTTGAGCCGCTGGCATTTGTTGCACCTGACGTGGTGGAGGAGGTGAGTTCTTTGGCCACATTTTACATAATTATTTTTGGTTACCGATGTTGGTTGCTTAATTTTATTTGGTAGCTGCCCATGTTTCTAAGTTCGAACTTTAAGGGATCATAGAAGAGATCTGAATCATTAGTTATTTTTTGCTAGTATTGACAACATTGTCGCATAATATCAACAGGGAATACTCAAAGACATGTGGAAAGGAAATATTACTGGTAGTGGAGCTTCATACAATCCATCTAAACAGCGACAAGTAACTGAGTCTGCAACAGGTAATTTGATTTACAACACTTCTTTTTGGTCGGAGCGTCTGCATATAGGAGTACTATTGTCATCTGATTGCTGAAAGTTGTCATGATACAGGCGTAGGTGTTGTTGATCCTTTTGAGGATGTCCTACCTACCAGTATTACTGAGGATGATATTGCTAGTTACCATGATCTGGCTACCACTGATGGCCTTCAAGCAGAAGGTGACATCCTCTTTTCTTTTGTTGCGTATATGTTCTTGCTTATGTGAAGATCTCCCCTAACTCGATTGATTCAACATTTGGATTTTGATATATGTTTCAGAAAAAAGTGCTAAATACGCAACGGATTCTACTGCTTCAGGCCTGGAATTGGAGAGGGTGCAAATTGGTGATGCTGGAAAGCCTGTTGGTGTTAATTACAATGATTCACACTTGAAAGCTGCTGAAAATTGGCAATCTATTGATTCTGCTTGCACTAACCATAATTTTTTTGATGATATTGAACACGCTGCTGTGGGTGTTGGCTCCAAACTTCCTGATGAAATGAACACATTTTTCGCCTCGAAATCCGTCGAGGGTAGCGGGGATCTGTTATATTCTCAAAATGATAAAAACAGTAATCGTTTTGAAGGTGTATCTCCTGAGGAGTTAACACTGTACTATCGTGACCCTCAGGGTGAGATACAAGGTCCATTTCTTGGCGTTGATATCCTTTCGTGGTTTGAACAAGGTTTCTTTGGCATAGATTTACCAGTCCGACTAGCAGATGCTTCTGAAGATGCACCTTTTCAAGAATTGGGTGATGTCATGACTCACCTGAGAGTTCAAGAAGGACACTTTACCAGCTCAGACACAAGTGCTAGGGTGGATAACCTTGGGGGATCAGCACCTGGGGAGATCAATGATATGTCTACAGTGAATAACCAGGGTTGGCGTTTCTCGGATTTTGATAATCACCCAGAGCAGCAGACTCATTCTATAATCTCTGAGCACGATTTTCCGTCACAACTTCCGTTTATCGAAGGGAAAAGCTTTCATGATTCTTCTCCTATTGATGAAGGTATACATCTACTTCCTATCTTGTGTTTTTGAACAATCATTTGATGAAACCATGACATTAATGCCTTGCCATTTATACTTGCGTCATAGAAATTGTTTTTCCTGGAAGACCTGAGAGTCGTGGAAACCTTGGTGGGAGACATCTTAGAAGTGCCGATGGTCCCTTGACAAATTCTGCTGGGTACCCTTTCAATTCGGACGACACGAAAGAATACGGACTGCCAAATCAGAATAGTGATAAGTTGCACCCATTTGGCTTGTTGTGGTCTGAACTTGAATCTAATCCTTCCAGGCAAAACCAACCATTAAGTATGCCTTCTGCTGTTGATATGCCTGGTCACCTTATGGATCCGTCAACTTCTTCATTTGTGGGTGTTCATGATACAAATATCGAAGAAACATGGCCCACCTTTAATGATAAAGGCCCAATTTCTAACTCCAGCATCTTTGGTGAGCTGTTAGAGAACCCCCAATTTACTCACAGTGAACATGAACCTAACCATCGTGAACTAGCCGAACGTATGATGTCACGGCAATTCCAACAGAGTATCCAACAGAGAAATCTGTTATCTCAATTTGGTAACTTGAACGAGTCTCATCTTGAACAAGTTCAGACTCGACATTCTGTCCAACAACAGCTGTCTAATCAATCTTTTTCGGAGTTGGAGCACTTCTTGGCTCTCCAGCAGAGGCAGCTAGAGCTGCAACAACAGCAACAGTTGCAGGAGCAGCAACAACAGCAGCAACTTCAGCAAATATATATGCAGGAGCGGGAATCTCAAGCTAACCAATTCCTTCTAGAACAGATCATTCATGGTTCTGCTCGTGATCCTGGGTTTGCTCAATCCCATATGGATCCTGGGATGGGCAACAATGTCTTGGATCAGATGTTGCTGAAGCAACAACTTCTACGTGATTCACAAATGCATCTACACCAACCTTCAAGGCACAATGATCCTTTTGTAGAACAATTTGTTCATGCAAACATGGGTCAACGAACTCATCGGGACCGCCAGGCTGATATTTTAGAATTAATGCAGCATGGAAGGCATGAAAGACTTCGCTCCCAACAAAAGCTCCAGCAGGAGGAATTGCAAGCAAGGCAGATGCAGATGGGTTTAAGACAGAGACAAGAAATTGACTCAGTTTGGGCTGTTGATGTACCTGAGCCATTTCTTCGTAACCATGGTGGTTCTCACCGAGCTCACTCAGCTGCTTTCAGCCCACCTGCATTTAGCCCACTAGATATGTTCCAGCAGCAACAGAGGGCTTCACATGATGAGCAGCTACGAGAAATTGAACGCCTTCAGTTGCAGAGAGGGCTATATGACCCTGGGACAATCCCATTTGAACGTGCAATGCCTTTGCAAGGTGGTCGGTCTGGGATTAACTTGGACATGGCAAATGCTATGTCTCGTTCGCAGGTTATGGAGATCCAAGATCCGCCCAGGCATCTCTGGTCTGCAGGTAACCTGGGGTCTTTAAATTCCAGTACCCTTTCTCATCATCCTCATCACTCACTGGTGTCGAATGAATTTAATATTCCTCATATGGACTCAGAGGTCCATAGGCCTGACATTGATGGCCGTCGGTCAAGTGATTGGTTAGAACCTCACCTGCAACTACGGCATCTCAACGCTGAGCAGCAGAAGAGGGAGCAACACTTTGATGAGGATAATTCAAAGAGGGTGTTGATGGAATTGCTGCATCAGAATTCTAGCCATCAATCTAGTCAGACGAAGAATTTATATGAAGGAGAAATGTTGGAGAATAGAGCGCCTTCAGGGTTTTTCTCCGGGGCAAGTTCCACGGATCATTTGTTCAACTTCGCCCAGGATAGAGATACTATTTTGAATAACCCTGCTTTTTCACCTTTTGCCAATATTGCTGGCCAAGAAAATCAGCTTCGATTAGCTGATGAGCAGGCTGGGGGTCTTAATGGGACTGGAAGGTTGGCTGGTAGATCAAGTTCTGAAAATTATGTGGATGGAGAATCTGTGTTTCCTGGAATGAATCAGAGTTCGTCGCTAATGTTCACAAATTCAAATGGTATGCCTTTTGTCGATAGAGATTTCACTGAGGTCGAGGCAAAGAACCGGGTTCCCAAAGTTGAGGATATGATGAAGGGGTCGGTGATGGATGTTTCAGAGAGCATATCTAAGTTACCAGGAATGTCAGCATTTGATAACCGGGAGATGCCGGTTAGTTCCATCAGCAGACAAAGCTCCATCGTGATTGCTGGTATTAATTTATTGTTTAATTTACTTTTGAATTTTTTTTCCCTTCTATAGTGGCAAATAGCATTTGTCATATTAGGTTACTGAGCAATGATTTTTTGATACAGGCCCGCAAACAGGATTCTACAATGAGAATATGGGTCATTCAGATTCCTTTGCTGAAGATGTTGCCCTTGGCCATGAGAGGTAGAATTTGATTCTTGGCAATTCTATTTGAACATTTGGGCATTTAATATACTTCTAAGTAATGGTTACCGGATTCGCTATGAGTATGCCCTTTCGGATTCGCGCTTATAGAATGTGTGTTTTATGTATTTTCAGTAAGCAATAAGATCGAATTCGCTCGTAAAGACTTGCGATTCGTAGGGCACCCGCGCGAACCCGATTATCCTGCTTATTATAATAATAGGGTGCAAATTATTGGCCACGTTCAGCTTATATACTTGTGTCACAATGTCACTGACTAAAATGTCCGTAAATCAAAACCACTTACTTCTCCATTTCTCTCTGCATATAATGAAGTATGGAATTCCCGACTGTTTCACTCATCATGTGTTTTATGTGTTATCAGTAAACGACAATATCGAATTCGCTCCTAAAGATTTGCGATTTGTAGGGCACCCGAGCGAACCCGATAACCCTGCTTATAATAATCATAGGGTGCAAATTATTGGCCACCTTAAGCTTATATACTTGTGTCACAATGTCACTGGCTGAAATGTCCTTAAATCAAAACCATTTACTTCTCCATTTCTGTCTGTATATAATGAAAATATGGAATTCCTGACTATTTTGGAATAGAAAACAAGTAAATAAGCTATGATTAGCGTCAGATGCAGTAGTATTACTCAGATGAAAATATGGAATTCCTGACTATTTATCGTACTCAGCGCTTGCTTGCTCAACGTACCTCTTCTCATGTATTTTCCTCATCTAGGGATCTGTCTTTCTTCCTTTTACCTTGCGTTTATAGAATTTGTCTTTGATGTATCTCCTGTGCGTCCTTGAATTTCATTCTTATATCTGCTTTTCTTCTATACAGGATGCCTACTGTTCTTCCTAGAGTGTCAGAAAACCTATTGCTTAAACGCCCACCCGTTTCCCGTCCTTTATCATCTCAAGAAGGATCGTCTGCTAGAGCTAGTGATGTTGCCACTAAAGCTGTGAACCCATCTGTTGGCGCTTCTGATGGTGTGTATAGTCTGATTTTTCTTTTCTTTCCTTCTGATGTCCTTTTACAAATGAGCCCTTTGTCAGATCACAAAATTTAATCTCATTATTTAGCTGCTTAATTTTATCTCTAGTCATTCGGAAGCAACCTCTTTGTGTTTCCAATGTCCTTTTAGGGGTAAGGGGATTTGAGGGTGGGGGATGGAAAATTTGGGAGAGGGGAAGAAGTTTCCTAAGGTCACCGGTGGTTTTTGAGGGGTAGGACTTTTTACATGGGAGGCGATGGTGGATGTTTCTGGTGGGGATGGGTGGTTCTGGTGAGGTGCCGGAGTTTTTAGTTTTTGGGTTTAAAACGAAATGTTGTGTCGTGTCGGACATGCAACCAAAGTGAAGTGTCGGAGTAACATAGGCAATGGGTTGTTTCTGGCGTGAGGCACTGTCCGGCAGGTGAGGGGCTGTTTAGTGTTTTTAGCAGGTCAGGGTGGTTGGGTGGGAGGGTTCGCAGGGTGGATGTTGGAGTGGGTTAGTTGAGGATGTTGGGGGTAATGACCAGGGAGTAGGAATGGGCAAATCCTGATCAAAAAGCAAGTTTGAAGTAAAAGCAAGTTTGAAGTTTTAAACATCCTGTTGAGCAGGAGGGAATATTTTAGATGATCCTTATCCTTGGGCCTTGTCTGGATTGAGAGATTTAAAAGGGAAAGGATTTTTTTTTGGTGTGTGTAAGTTCTGCTGGTGAAGCTGGTATTCAGAGAGTATGATAAATTTTCTTAACATTAAAATACTTGGAAGGAAAACACCCATCACTCCTCCGTCCCCTCAACCTCCCCTTCCTTCCCAATTCTCAAGACACACGTAATTTTTGTTGCAAGCAAAATGGATTTGCCTATCTGAATATCAATACTATTTGTATTTGTTGAGCAGTATTTTCATGGTATGTTTTTAATTAATTGGTACAATACGAGATGTAGGAGGTAATGCTGTACTTCAAGCTGACGCCACTACAACAAAAAAGGATATGCGATTCAGAAGGACTAATTCATGTAGCGATGCTGATGTGTCAGAGACATCATTTATCGACATGCTAAAGAGTAACACAAGGAAGCCGCTTCAAGCTGAGGCAAATGCGGAAGCACAGGGTGGGAAGAGTGGGAAAAAGAAGGGAAAGAAGGGAAGACAGATCGACCCGGCTCTGCTCGGTTTTAAAGTCACTAGCAACCGTATCATGATGGGTGAGATTCAAAGGATTGAAGACTAGCATCTTTCCTCTGTTAGTTAACTGTGAAGAAAGTGTACAGATAGTTGCTTGATTTAAATTTTTGGTGTGAGGCTTGTTGAGGCAAATTTAGTGTTTTAATCAGTTGCACCCTCTGTAGAGATTTGTTGCTTCGTTTGTGAAGTGACGAGTGATCGATAGGCTGATGTAGTTCCAGCAGTGTAAAGCTTATAGCTGTACATACTTTGTCGATAAAATGCATTAGTGTTACACAATGACAAATGTGCATCTCGTTCAATCACTTCCACGCGACGCCAGTCTTGATGCAATGAAATCAAATTTTTAAAATTACCATATTCTAAATACTGCTTTAGCAAGATTTTGGGATGATTTGATATAATGAGCATTGTTTTGTTATGTCATCTAGTCCTGACATATATGATGCATGAAGTGCCAAACCTTTGTTGCATCATGCATCATGACACGCTTTACAGGCAACCCTTTGATGCCCTGCGTCACATTCGGTAAGTAACCGGGCACGCATTCGTATGACCATCATGGAATCGTATTGAAGAACTTTTGTCAGCCTAGCAGTACAGAGTCACATAAAATAATACTTTGTACTCGGTTACAATTTTCAAAACATTAATGGGAATTTATTATGCCCAAAGTTTCTCATACATTGTGGAAAAGTGTAAATCTAACTTAGGAGAGGGAGGAAGCCCAGTGACCAGGGAAAAGCTTCATGACTGTTCCGCCTAAAATCCATTCTAGCTCTGATGACGATAAGTTTGCTGCCTTGGCGATCACACAGGCTGCATTTTTTGCTGCTTCATAACCACATTCAGGAACGACAAATGGAAAATCACTGTCATTTATAATTTGTACCATACAGTTAGTTTTATGAAGCAAAATTTTCTTCACATTATCTACGCAGCAAGAACAAACACACCATTAGTCCATTACCTTCCCCACATGATTCGATTGGCGCCATAACTGGAGACAAGTTGAGACAGAGAGGACGAGATATCCCGGTATGGGAATGGCTCTCTAGAGACCCGAAATAGGGCACTCAGTTTCACATGCACCTGCTCAATAGACATGCATCAAGCTGAATGAATGATTACCCTAAATCCCTAATCTTATGGATTGATTTAAAACCATAACTACCATCTCAGTGATACAATAAGCAAAGAAGAGAAAATAGTCCGACCAAAAACCAGGTTACAATGGGGCCAAGTGTACACGATAAATTACCATTACCATATGTCATTAATTAAATAGAATATCGACTTCTCTTGTCTTAATCTGAGGTTTAGTTAAGAAAGAGCAGCGTGCAAAATCAGGGACAATCTAGAATTTGAACCTGTGGGAATTTCGATAGCTCCAGGAGGTTTAAGAAAGCTGCTTTTTCCTCTGTAACGCTGTGATGCAAACACAAAAATGTAGTGAGCTACCTGAATAATTTAGGAACCAGTTAGCAAAATGAATTCATGTTGAGGAGCTGTACAGTGGTGGCTTGCAGAAACCCAGATGATCCAATAATACAGTGGTGGAGGGGTAGTCTGTGCATAACTCGTGAATCTCTGAAAAATGCTGATTTAGACCCTGAAAATTCAACATAAAATACAGGCATGTGATTTACCTAATGACATGTTTCTTGGGTTACATTCTAGTTCTCGTCTTTGGTTACATTCTAGTACCACTATGTGGTAAAGTCAGTGAGTGGTAAGAGTGGTGACATGGGTTTGAAACTTGTCTTTGGTTACATTCTAGTACACCAAAATCACTATCATGCATATGAAGAAAAAAAGATACGAAGAGATGTGATTTGTGAAACACCTTCATACACATGAAGCCGACTGGTATACCAAGCTCTCCAGCCTTTGAGAACATAGCTTTTCCGATCTCATTTGTCATCTGCAGAGTTGAGTAAGGTACATACATACATACAGCAAAGTAGATGTAAATATATAACATAATAATAGTGTTGTCTGTTGATGATGTTGTGAAAGCGAGTAGGAAGAAAGTGAGTTAATTAAATACTACTAGTAATTAGTAGAAAGAGAGGAGATGGGGTTACCTTATGAGGTGGTGGCCAAAGATAGGGATTAAAACGAACAGCAGAAAATCCATGCTGAAGAGAAAAAGCAATAATGATGAAAAAGGATGGGAGAGGTAATCAAGATTTAGAAGAATGGAGTTGGTAGATAGATAGGAACAACCTTGGTAACAAGTTCCTCAAGATGTTTGAGTCCACTTCCATCGTGAGCAGGATTAGCGAGACAGCAACCCGTAAATTTGGAAGGGTATCTCTTTAAAACACTTGAGGAAACAGAATTTATGTTAAAAGGAAGACACCATTGTTTTGTTTTGTTTTGTTTTAGAGGGTGGAATGAATGAATGGAAGTACCTGGTGACGTAAGAATGATCAAATTTATGATTGATGGGCTGAACGATGAGGGCGCCATCAACACCACCTTCCTCCATACACTGACAAACACATACATTACATACATACATACATACATACATTACATACATACAAGTGAAATTGTATTGTATTGTATATAGTACCTGAAGAAGGAACTCAACATGTCCGGGTAAGGTGGGTTGTTGTCCAGGAAAATAAGGGTATTTATGTGCAGCCTATACAAAAACAAAAACATTTACAGTATTAATTAAATTAAAAGAAAGGAAAATATTAAAGCAGAAGAGAAGACAAGTAGTACCTCTGTGGGTGATGCCCAAACATGGAGGTGAGAATCAATGACTTTATTAGACGAACACCTTACATTTTCAGTCGACATTTTAGCAGCAGCAGCAGCAGCAGCATAAGTATGAAAATGGAATTGTGATGGTGATTTAATCTTTGATGAGGAATTGTATCCTCCAATTTTTATGTAAGGTGGTTTAATTGCTGACTGGAGTATCATGGATAATCCCATTTTCTGGATTCCTTCTATTTTTCATTCACCCTTTGCCTTACCACTATCACTCTACTTACTTGTCCAATTCTATTAGGGTAATTACCGTTTCATTTTAGCGTATTTAAGTTTGGCTTGTAGGTGGATAATTTCTAATTAATATAATGTGAGNCTTCTGCATCATTGAACGATATAACAAACTATATTATTATAAAATAATTTTGAATTGAGTACATCTTTGTTTCTTCTGCCCAAAAAGATAGGACACCGTCTTATCTCAATAGGAAGGAAATTTGATATAACCCTAACACTAATATAAGATCGAATTATTGTATTAGGGAAGCATAAGTCGATTCGGGGACATTTATGAAGGCAACAATTTAAAAGTTAGGTACCCCGTAAGATATTTGAAGACAAGTAATAAGCATAATTAGGAATTACTGAATTAATAATAAAAAGAAAAATTTACTGAATTAATAATAACGCTATTGAGAGATATCTCTCAGAAGTTATTGTGTAAAAAGAAAGTAATGGAAAAAGGCAAGATAAAGAGTTGAAGAATGAAGAGAGAGTGGTAAGTGGTAAGTGGTAAGGTCCGTCTCTTAGAATTGTGAATCCAGTTCCAGCCTTGATGGCTTGATTGTATGTATCTAAAGGCTGTTCGTCAATGCCGACTTGTTTCACAACTTGCAACTTGTGTGGGTTAATTAATAATTACTGTACAATACCAACCACCATTTCCTTTGTTCCTTTTCTTCTCCTTGCCTTTCTCCTCCTCCTCCTTTTCTCAGGTCCGCCTTTTTCTTTCTTTTTTTAATCACTCGTTTACCTTTTTCATTCTTTCTTTTTTTAATCCAACTTATCTTCCTAAGTCTCTTCTATATTTTACGAACCAAATTGTAGAGTCACTCACTCAGTCACTGTTAGCCAACTTAATGCCCAAAATTACTTTTTTAGAATCAACAGATTTTCAGGTTTGAGTATTTATGTATGTATGTATGGAGTAATTAATAGGGATCATTTCCTTTTAATCATCACTATATTATTCCTCAATAACCTATGTATGTATGTATGGATTAAATTAATTAACATCACTGCTGATAGTTTCCCCATTTTGTAGGAGATTGGTTTCAGTTTGCAACCAACTCTTCTTAGCTAGCTAGTTAGGCTCAAAGGAAGGGAATTGGACAAGTAGTTGTTCATCGCAAACCCTTGTTTAGATAACCGACTCAGGTCTTGAAATGAAAGTAGATGCAGGATAATGCTTGTTGGAGGGAACTGGAGGTAAAAGCATCTATGGATAACTTAATTCACTTGTAACCTCACATCTTTCTGTTGAGGATTATTAATTTCTCATATATTTGCATCTCAATCTTTCTTCTTCTTTATTCTTATTTGGAATGACTGCAGTATCCCAACACCGCAACACCAATGCGAGTCACTTTAGTTTTTAACATGTACTGCACAGGTATGTAACACTTTCCTAACTTCTTCTACATTACAGTTAATGTACATACTCGCCAAAGTGGGTGTGTTTTTGTAAATGGACAGCCGGGTGCATAAGTGTGATCAATTTAAATGCAACTATACAGCTAGCGGTATATCACACACAGATTATTAAGTAATTAAAGTGGTGGATTACTTGTACAATTATCTGGCATGGTCCACACCATTGTTGCTTGATGGAGAAAGAAAGATGAGGGTGGGTTTAACACTGTCTAGGTTCTAGGGTGTTATAATATTATAATCAACATATACGCCTCGTTTATCCGATGAAAAAGAGAAGAAGACAATAGAGGAAGGTAGGGATGTGCTAAGATCTATGGATACCCCCTTGTAACATTAAGGAAAGTATCTATCTCCATGCTTGGTTATCTACACTATCAAATGATGGCTATAACTTATCTGCGATTCTTGCTAAAGCATCAGCGAGCTTGTTCAGAACAGCTACCATACTATTAGCATGATCCTTTCGATCTTCCCTATCCAGTTTAAGATTAATGTTATGGGCTTCGAGTTGGGCACTTAAGATTCTACCATTCTTCTCCATGACTTGCAGCAGCGAGGCAGCCCCAATTGTCTCATCTTCCACCAGTGACCGTTTCCGTTTACGTTCGCTTTGTGATGTGGACCCAATTTCAGGATTTGACGCTGCATGCTTCTCATCATCAACTCCTGTGGTATATCAGGGTAGATTATGAGACACTCGATTTTCATGTGTAAGTTTTACTATATGGAACCTTAAGGTAAAATATCTGACTTATATAAGTAAATAGCCAGAGACTGGAGAGTATATTTAAAAGGGGCGCACACAGAGCATTATAGAGGATAGTGGCAGGAAAAGAAGAATGCGTGCATAATAATAATAATAATAATAATATGTTAGTTTAAAGTCAACATTATTTAGGCCGTTTTTGCTTAGAACGACCGACACCAAAATCATTCTATACAGCAACCTGGTACAAAACACTAGTATGTTCATGAGTGTCCAGTACAGGTACTGATATATTCATATTTGTATTTGCAAGGATATCAGCGTTTCTCCAATCAAGGGTGAAGAGGCAAAGAGTTATCTCCAATTTTGTTTTTCCCATAGTACAAGGTACTACAAGGTTTAAGAGCAGCAAACATAGTCTATTCATGGAATGAATGAATGTGAAACAAATAAAGCTTGCCTGTAGGTGTGGGTGTTGTGTCTGGGATAAGAGGCTGATACTGCTTGGCTGAATTCAAGTAAAAATAACGAGTGGTCAGAAGCTGATAACAACGTGCTAGTCTAGTCTAGTCTAGTCTAGTCTATTAGAGAAAGAGAGTACCAACCGGAGATGGGAGTTGGAGCCGGAAATGGAATAGGGAGTTGGTTGTCATCCAAATCGGAGAACAAGGCATCGTGAGGAGGGGCATTGCGGCCACTATCGAATAAAAGAGGAGGAGGAGGAGGAGAAAGGGGTTGGTGAAGCTCCTTTTTGTGGTCTAGAATGTCGTAGACTTCACGGTCGAAGAAGCCGGGAAGCTTGCGATCCCTCCTAATGTCATTACGCATGAGCCAGAAGGAGTCAGAGTCATCCTTAATGTGAGACTCCCACTCTTTGATCTTCTTGAAATCACCAGCCAAATTGCTCCATCTCTTACGGCACTGGACGGCCCCACGGTTAACACCGTGCCTCTTGCAGTAAGATGATACGGTTGCCCACTTGGGCTCCACCGAACTGGCAGATGCCCTGCCTCTCCGGACTCTGTTCTCAGCCACCTTTTTACCTTGTATCAGGACTAGTATTTCTTGACGGGTCCAGCGAGGTAGCCGTGCTGCCTTGTTGTTGGTATCAACGTCAACATCAACATCAACATCAACATCAACGCCTGCAGTATCAGAGCAGACTGACAGACTCACCTCCTCAGGTTGCTGCTGCTCTTCCTCTTCCTCATCTTCTACTTCTACTTTCTTCTTCTTCTGTTGTTGTTGTTGTTGTTGATCAGCCATTCTGATGCCGTCACTTCAAATGACGTTGTTTGATTACAAGGAGAGGCAGGCAGAGACGAAAGGGCACCCTAGATTATCCCTAAACCTAAAAACATTATTATTATTATTATTATTTAAGGGATTATTTTTCAAACTCAGTGTTGGGTCATACTAATTAGATTAGATAGCCCGTCTCCCCCGCGAGAGGTTTTTATTCACTAATTATTTAATTAAGGTATAATAATAATTAGTGTAATCTTTGCCTTTATTACTCTCCAATCCCTTCCCCTCTCTTTTGATTCTCTTATTAAATACTCCCTCTACTAAGTAATATCTTCCACTTGCTTCCTTACGAATAAAAAAAAAAAAAGGTAATTGGAGGCTGACTTTCTTATTTTCGGTTATTATTCCTACTACTATCCTCCCCATTTTTGGTTACATATTTTATACAATACACCCTCGTATTCTTTAGAATTGCGTATAAGGGGCTCATTTGGTTACTCTCATACAATACACCCTCTTGTTTTTTTGTTAATTCATTTTTTAATACTTCTAAACACTTGTGCACATATATTGGCAACTTATTATATGTACCTATACATAAGGTGTTAATTATAACGGTTGGAAATTGCAAGGGTATAGTATACATAACTCATATATCACTAATATTGATTAATACTAACTACATGATAATGATAATGATAATGATAATGATAATGATGTTGATTGCATTATGATCCATCCTCTAGTTGTTTTTCATAAGGTAACGTACCCTACCATAAAAAGAAAAACTTGTCCTACTGGCAACTCCCATTTCTCCTATCCAACTCATCCATCATTATAATTTATAATTAAGTGGCATAATCATCCACCAAATACTAATTAGTGTCCTTTTATTATTAGTGCTTCCTTGGTTGTTTTGAATTAAGAGTTTCTAGATAAGTGAGGGTCACCCACACCCGCACCAATTAACGTCCTTAGGTGATTATTATATGCATATCATTGTCATACCCATATATATAAACAAATTCCCATCATCCCTTATCAAGGTCTTCTCAACACTTGTTTATTCTTAATTTAACTAATCATCCAAGGTATGTATGGACACCAAAAGCAATAAGGTATTGTCCATAACTCATAAGCCAAGTTTAGGGAGGTAGCTTAATTAGTAAGGGGCCATTTTCTCATTGCTTTCATAACCAACCTTACGCTGCACTGGGAGTCGTTACCATACATAACTCAACTTTGACCAAATATATCTACTTGTATAATATTTTAGTATGAAACAAAAACGTATATTTTACAGTTCGCTTTTAGCCGTTCGGGAGGTCGTATCTGGTCATGTTTCTTTCTCTCACGGTTTTTCTAGCACGTGTCCGAGGTCGCTTCAGGAGTTGCCTTTTTCGACTAAAGCACCAAATAACAAGTATTAATCCATTTTTAACAAGTATCTGACTTTTATTCGTAATTAGTTTATTACATACCGGCACCCTCAAATGTCCTCTGTTACTCCTCAAAATTTCCGTAGACGCTTTATCTGACCCGACAAACCATCCGTGTGATTTACGGGCATTTTTTTCCGGGACCCTACAATCATGAAAACCGTGTATTATACACTTTAATTTCAGCTGTTCTCGAGGCCGTGTCGGGTCATGTTTCTTTCTCTCACGGATTTTCTAAGACGTGTTCGAGATCGTTTCAAGAGTTGCCTTTTTCGACTACAGCACCAACTAACAAGTATTAATCTATTTTTAACGAGTATTCGACTTTCACTCGAGATTAGTTTATTGCATACCGACACCCTCAAATGTCTTCCGTTACTCCTCAAAATTTTCTGTGGACGCTTTATTTGACCCGAGAAACCATCCGTGTGATTTACGGGCATTTTTGTTTCGGGACCCTATAATCCCGAAAACCGTGTACTACACACTTCACTTTCAGTCGTTCGGGAGGTCAGGTCGGGTCATGTTTCTTTCTCTCACGGATTTTCTAGGACGTGTCCGTGGTCGTTTCAAGAGTTGCCTTTTTCGACTACAGCACCAAATAACAAGTATAATCTATTTTTAACGAGTATTCGACTTTCACTCGAAATTAGTTTATTGCATACCGACACCCTCAAATGTCCTCTCTTACTCCTCAAAATTTTCTGTGGACGCTTTATCTGACCCGAGAAACCATCCGTGTGATTTACGGGCATTTTTGTTCCGGGACTCTATAATCTCGAAAACCGTGTACTACACACTTCAGTTTGTCCCGTTCGGGAGGTCGTGTCGAGTCATGTTTCTTTCTCTCACGGTTTTTCTAGCACGTGTCCGAGGTCGCTGCAGGAGCTGCCTTTTTCGATTTCACCACTAATAAACAAGTATTAATCTATTTTTAACGAGTATACGACTTTCACCCGATATTAGTTTATTGCATACCGACAACTTCAAATGTCCTCTGTTACTCCTCAAAATTTGTTTGGATGCTTTATCTGACCTAAGAAACCGGTCGTGTGATTTACGAGCATTTTTTTTTCCGGGACCCTATAATCCCGAAAACCGTATATTTTAAACTTAACTTCCAGCCGTTCGAGAGGTTGTGTCTGGTCATGTTTCCTTCTCTCACGGTTTTCTAGCACGTGTCCGAGGTCGTTTCAGGAGTTACCTTTTTCGATTGGAGCACAAAATAACAAGTATTAATCCATTTTTAATGAGTATACAACTTTCGTCCGAGATTAACTTATTGCATACTGGCACCGTCAAATGTCCTCTGTTACTCAAATTTTCTGTGGACGCTTAATGTTACCCAAGGAACCATTTGTGTGATTTAAGGGCACTTTTGTTTCGGGACCCTATAATCCCGAAAACCGTGTATTAACACTTCAATTTAAGCCGTTCGAGAGGTCGTGTCGGGTTGTGTTTCTTTCTCTCGCGATTTTTCTAGCACGTGTCCAAGGTCGTATCAGGAGTTCCCTTTTTTCGATTTCAACAATAAATTACAAGTACTAATTTATTTTTAACGAGTATCCGACTTTCACCCGAAATTAGTTTATTGCATAGACTTCAATTTTAGCCGTCTTGTTTGTTTCTCTCTCGATTTTTCTTGCATGCGTCCGAGGTCGCTTCAAGAATTGCCTTATTATATTTCAGCATCAAATAGCAAGTATTAATCCATTTTTAACGTTTATCCGACTTGTACCTTAGGTTCGTTTATTGCATACCGGCACCCTCAAATATCCTTTGTTACTACACAAAAATTGTGTGGGCGCTTTATCTGACCCGATGAACCGTCCGTGTGATTTACAAGCATTTTTGTTTCGTGACCTTGCAATCCCAAAAACCGTGTATTATATTCTTCAATTCTAGCCGTTCAAGAGGTCATGTCGGGTTGTGTTTCTTTCTCTCACGATTTTTCCAGTACGTGTCCGAGGATGCTTTAGGAGTTGTCTTCTACGATTTCAGAACCAAATAACAAATATTAATCCATTTTTAACGTTTATCCGAGTTTTACCCCAAATTCGTTTACTACACACCGGCACCCACAAATGTCCTCTATTACTCCTCAAAATTTGTGTGGATGCTTTATCATACCCAAGAAACTGTCCATGTGATTTATGGACATTTTTTTCTGAAACCTTGGAATCTCGAAAACGATGTACTATATATACACTTCAATTTCCGCCGTTCCGGAGGTCGTGTGGGGTCTTGTTTCTTTCTCTCCCGATTTTTCTTGCACGTGACCGAGGTTGCTTAAGGTGTTGGCTTTTTCGATTCGAGAACCAAATAAAAAGTATTAATTCATTTTTAACGAGTATTCGACTTTCACCCGAAATTAGTTTGTTGCATACCAGCACCCTCAAATGTCCTTTGTTACTGCTCAAATTTTCCGTGGCACTTTATCTGACCCGAGGAACCGTGCCTGTGATTTACGGGCATTTTTGTTCCGAGACCCTGGAAGCCCGAAAACCGTGTATTATAAGACTTCAGTTTTAGCCGTTTGAGAGATCGTGTCGGGTCTTGTTTCTTTCTTTCCATTTTTTCTTGCACGTGTCCGAGGTCGCTTGAAAAATTGCCTTTTTTTTTTGTTTCAGCACCAAATAGCAAGTATTAATCCATTTTTAACGAGTATCCAACATTCGCCCGAGATTAGTTTATTGCATACCGACACCCTCAAATATCCTCTATTACTCCACAAAATTTGTGTAGACGCTTTATCTGACCCAATGAACCATCCGTGTGATTTACGGGCATTTTTGTTCCGGGTCCCTGCAATCCCGAAAACCGTGTATTATTCTCTTCAATTTCAGTCGTTCGGGAGGTCGTGTCGAGTCATGTTTCTTTCTCTAACGATTTTTCTTGCACGTGTCCGAGGTCGCTTCAAGAGTTGTCTTTTTCGATTTCAGTACCAAATAACAAGTATTAATCCATTTTTAACGACTATACAACTTTCGTCCGAGATTAGCTTAGTGCATACCAGCACCATCAAATGTCCTCTGCTATTCCTCAAATTTTCTGTGGATGCTTTGTCTGACCGTAGAAACCGTCCGTGTGATTTACGGTCATTTTTGTTCTCGGACCCTACAATCCCGAAAACCGTGTATTACACTTCAATTTCAGCCGTTCAGGAGGTCGTGTCGAGTCATGTTTCTTTCTCTCACGGTTTTTCTAGCACGTGTCCGAGGTCTTTTCAGGAGTTCCCTTTTTCGATTTCAGCACCAAATTACAAGTATTTATCTATTTTTAATGAGTATCCGACTGTAATACCCGCCCTATTAGGGACCTGTTGACTGACCCTTGACCTTTTGGGATCTCTAGTGAGAGAGGGAAGGGGAAGAGTTAGATGCTTTCGTGTCTGGATACTCGACCTAGTAAAGGCCACTCGGCCGAGTGCTTTGGTACTCTACCGAGTGCGGTGTACTCGGTCGAGTATGCTTCACACTCGACCGAGTACGCAGCTGACAGCTTGTTATAATATTACGTGTAGGTTACGACTTAAATCATGTCGGTCATACGTTTTATCATTTCTAAACCTGACACACTCTCTCACTCTCTCTCCAATCATGATTTTACCATGAGCCATAATCGGGGGGTAGAAGTAGCTTATGCGCGGAGTCATCGAGTTGGGTCGTAGCCGCCGCCGGCATCTGAATGTTCTTTAAGGTAAGTTTGTGAGTATTCGTTAATCGATTAGTCAATCTGAATAGCATAGTGATAGGGTATAATTATTGTTGATTGTTGGAAATGATGTGGATTCTTGCTAGGCTTGATGTGATTAATGCGATTTCTATGGAGTGGTGAAAAGGTAGGGTTTCCCTATTCAGTTTCAGTTGTGATTGATTGATTAAATAGCTGTGTTAATGTGATTACCATTGTTGTGAGTGTTTTATTGTAATGATTCGTTTACAGTATTGTGTTGTAGTGTGGCGGCATTAATTGCATTACTCGTATCGGCTCTGAAGCCATTGTCGGAGATGGTCTTCTCCCCCATGTTCACCCCTTGTGGCTCCCAGTGACAAGGGGGATGTGCACATTAATGATCTAGGTTCGCTCGTTGCAATGAGCGGGGCTTTAAGTGGCAGCAAGGCTACGGTTTACCACTGGTTGTGTGGGTTACCTGTTGCGACGAGAACCCGTCTACTCATTGTGATGAGAGCCATCGGTTACAATGAAGTTGGAGACAGAGGAGTTGGTATTGCTTTGCTTGGTTTCGGTACTGGTTGTGCTTACTACTTTCTTGTTATCTTATACTGTTACTGACTTGTGTGGTGTGTTTGTTGTGTTTCTTCTTGTTGTCTGTGTCTGTGGGGATCCATTTAATATTGCTGGCAAATGGTGAGCAGTGAGACTTTGTTGGTTATGAGTGGATGCTGTCTTGGTGTGGCTGCTGGGTTGGAGAGGTCGCGTGACGTAGATTTGGTCGTTAGACGATAGTAGTTTCACTAGTTGTATCGTACGTTGTATAATTGAGTGGTTTACCGTTTTAGCTTCCGCTCTATATTGTAACAAAGTTATTAATTGTTCTTTTATGGTCTATTTGATATACTTACCTCGGGCTACCGAGATGGTGAGGGTCTTACCTACTAGGGAAGGTCTTGTTAAGGCTCGTTGGTCAGTGAGGGTGTTACACCGAATTTCACCCAAGATTAGTTTATTGCATACCGGCACCCTCAAATGTTCTCTGTTACTCCTCAAAATTTCTTTGGAAGCTTTATCTGACCCGAGAAACCATTCGTGTGATTTACGTGCATTTTTGTTTTCCGAGACCCTACAATCCTGAAAAACGTGTATTTTACAGTTCACTTTTAGCTGTTCGGGAGGTCGTCTCTGGTCATGTTTCTTTCTCTCACAGTTTTTCTAGCACGTGTCCGAGGTCGCTTCAGAAGTTGCCTTTTTCGATTTCAGCACAAAATAACATGTATTAATTCCTTTTTAACGAGTATCCAACTTTCATCCCAAGATAGCTTATTGCATACCGGTACCATCAAATGTCCTCTGTTATTTCTCAAATTTTATGTCGATGCTTTATCTGACCGTAGGAACTGTCCTGTGATTTACAGGCATTTTTGTTTCGAGACCCAACAATCCAGAAAACCGTGTATTATATACTTCAATTTCAACCGTTCGGGAGGTCGTGTCATGTCGTGTCTTCTTTTTTTCTCTCACGGTTTTTCCAGCACGTGTCCGAGATCGTTTCAGGAGTTGACTTTTCGATTTTAGCACCAAATGACAAGTATTAATCCATTTTTAACAAGTATCCGACTTTCACCCGAGATTAGCTTACTGCATACCGGCACGCTCAAATTTCCTCTTCTTTTACTCCTCAAAATTTCTTTGGACACTTTATTTGACCCGAGAAACTGTCCGTGTGAATAACGTGCATTTTTGTTCCGGGGCCTTACAATCCCGAAAAGTCGAAAACCGTGTATTATACACTTCAATTTAAGCCGTTTAGGAGGTCGTGTCAGGTATGTTTCTTTCTCTCACGATTTTTCTAGAACGTGTCCGAGGTCGTTTAAGGAGTTTCCTTTTTCGATTTGAGCACCAAATTAGAAGTATTAATCTATTTTTAACGTAGTGTCTGACTTTCACCCTAGATTAGTTTATCGCTTACCGGCACCCTCAAATGTCCACTATTACTCCCCAAAATTTCTTTTGACACTTTATCTGACCCGAGAAACCGTTTTCGTGATTTACGGGCATTTTTGTTCCGGGACCCTACAATCCCGAAAATCGTGTATTATACACTTCACAATTTCAGCCGTCCGGGAGATATTGCCAAGTCATGTTTCTTTCTCTCACGGTTTTTCTTGAACGTGTCCGAGATCGTTTCAGGAGTTGTATTTTTCGATTTCAGCACCAAATAACAAGGATTTTTGTTTTTTTAATGAGTATCCGACCTTTACCCGAGATTAGTTTGTTGCATACACTAAAATTTTAGCCGTCTTGTTTTTTTCTCACCCGATTTTTCTTGCACGTGTCCGTGGTCGCTTCAGGAATTGCATTATTCTATTCTAGTACCAAATAACAAGTATTGATCCCTTTTTAACGTTTATCCGACTTTTACTCGAGATTAGTTTATTGCATACCGGCACCCTCAAATGCCCTTTGTTACTCCACAAATTTTGCGGAGACGCTTTATCTGACCCGGGTAACCCTCCAAGTGATTTACGATTTTTTTCCGGAACTCTACAATCCTGAAAACCGTGTATTATACACTTGACTTTCAGTCGTTCGGGAGGTCGTAACAGGTCATGTTTCTTTCTCGCATGATTTTTCTAGCACGTGTCCGAGGTTGTTTCAGAAGTTGCCTTTTTTCGATTTCAGCACCAAATAACAAGTATTAATCCCTTTTTAACAAGTATTCGACTTTTACCCGAGATACGTTTATTGCTTACCCGACACCTTCAAATGTCCTCTGCTACTCCTTAAAATTTATGTGGATGCTTTATCTGACCCGAGGAACCGTTCGTATGATTTCCGAGACCATGGAATCTCGAAAATCGTGTATTATTTTATACACTTCAATTACAGCCGTTCGGGAGGTCGTGTCGGGTCTTCTTTCTTTCCCTCAAAAGTTTTTTTAGCACGTGTCCGAGGTTGTTTCGGGAGTTGACTTTTTCGATTTCAGCACTAAATAATAAGTATTAATCCATTTTTATCAAGTATTCGACTTTCACCCGAGATTAGCTTATTGCGTACCGGCACCCTCAATTCTCCTCTGTTACTCCACAAAATTTTTTTGGAAGCTTTATCTGACCCGAGAAACTGTTCGTGTGATTTACGGGCATTTTAGTTCCGGGACTCGACAATCCCGAAAACGGTGTATTTAACACTTCACTTTCAGCCGTTCGGGAAGTCGTGTCTGGTCATGTTTCTTTCTCCCACGGTTTTTCTAGAACGTGTTCGAGGTCGCTTCAGGTGTTGCCTTTTTCGATTTCAGCACCAAATACCAAATATTAACCCATTTGTAATGAGTATCCAACTTTCGTCCGAGATTAACTTATTGCATAGCCAAATGTCCTCTGTTACTCCTCAAATTTTCTATGGACGCTTTATCTGACCCGAGGAACTGTTCGTATGATTTACGGGCATTTTTGTTCCGGGACCCTACAATCCGAAAACCGTGTATTATATTTATACTTCACTTTCAGCTGTTCAGGAGGTCGTATCGGGTCATGTTTATTTCTCTCCCGGTTTTTCTAGCATGTGTCTCAGGTTGCTTGTGGAGTGGTCTTTTTTTATTTCAACACAAAATAACAAGCATTAATCTATTTTTCACGTGTATCCAACATTTACCCGAGATTATTTTATAGGGAGGTCGTGTCGGGTTGTGTTTCTTTCTCTCGCGGTTTTTCTAGCACGAGTCCAAGGTTGTTTCAGGAGTTACCTTTTTCGATTTCATCACCAAATAAGAAGTATTAGTTTATTTTTAACGAGTATTCGACTTTTACCCATGATTAGTTTATTGCATACCGGCACCTTCAGATGTACTTTGTTAGTCCTCAAAATTTCCGTGGACGCTTTATCCGACCCGAGGAACCGTCCGTGTGATTTACGGGCATTTTTGTTCCTGGACCCTACAAGCCCGAAAAACGTGTATTATACACTTCAATTTCAGTCGTTCGAGAGGTTGTGTCGGGTCATATTTATTTCAGGAGTTATCTTTTTCGATTTAAGCACCAACTTAACATGTATTAATTCCTTTTTAACGAGTATCCAACATTCACCAGAGATTATTTTATTGCATACCGGCATCCTTAAATGTCCTTTGTTGCTCCACAAATTTGTGTAGACGCTTTATCTGATCCGAGGAACCGTATGTATGTCATTTACGAGCATTTTTCCTCCATCCTTAAAAACCGTGTAATATACTCTTTTAATTTCAGTCGTTTGGGAGGTCGTGTCGGGTGTGTTTCCTTCTCTTCGGGTTTTCTTGCACGTGTTTGAGGTCGCTTGAGAAGTTGCCTTTTTAGAGTTCAGCACCAAATAACAAGTATTAGTCTATTTTTAACAAATATCCAACTTTCACCCGAAATTTGTTTATTGCATAGCGGCATCCTCGAATGTCATCTGTTACTTCTCAAAATTTATTTGGACGCTTTATCTGACCCAGAAAACCGCCCGTGTGATTGGGCATTTTTGCTCTAGGACCCTACAATCCTAAAAACAGTTTATTATACACTACAATTCCAGCCGTTCGGGAGGTCGTGTCGGGTCATGTTTCTTTCTCTCGCGGTTTTTCTATCACGTATCCGAGGTCGCTTCAGATGCTGCCTTTTTCTATTTCAGCACCAAATAACAAGTATTAATCCATTTTAACGAGTATCCGACTTTCACCCAAGATTAGTTTATTGCATACCGACACCCTCTAATGTACTCTGTTACCCCTCAAAAATTTTTTGGACTCTTTATCTGACCCGAGAAACCGTCCGTGTGATTTGCGGGCATTTTTTATCCGGCACCCTACAATATCGAAAACCGTGTATTATACATTTCAATTTCAGTCATTCGGGAGGTTGTGTGAGGTCATGTTTATTTCTCTCGCGGTTAATCTAGCACGTGTCCGAGGTCGTTTCTGGAGTTGCGTTTTTCGATTTCAGCACCAAATAACAAGTATTAATCGATTTTTAACGAGTATCCAACTTTCACACGAGATTAGTTTATTGAATACACTTTAATTTCAGCCGTGTTGTTTGTTTCTCTCCTGATTTTTTTGTACGTGTCCGAGGTCGCTTCAGGAATTGCCTTATTCGATTTCAGTACCAAATAACAAGTATTAATTCATTTTTAACGTTTATCCGACTTTTACTCGAGATTAGTTTTTGCATACCGGCACCGTCAAATGTCTTCTGTTACTGCACAAAATTTGTGTAGACGCTTTATCTGACTTGAGGAACCGTCCGTGTGATTTACGGGCATTTTTGTTCCGCGACCCTGCAATCCCAATAACCGTGTATTTTACTATTCAAATTTAGCTTTTCGGGAGGTCGTGCCGGGTTGTGTTTTTTTCTGTCATTGTTTTTCTAGCACGTGCCCGAGTTTGTTTTAAGAGTTGCCTTTTTTCGATTTAAACACCAAATAACAAGTATTAATCTATTTTTAATGAGTATCCGACTTTAACCCAAGATTAGTTTATTGCATACGAGCACTCTCAAATGTACTCTGTTAATCTTCAAAATTTATGTGGACGCTTTATCTGACCTGAGGAACCGTCCGTGTGATTTACGGGCATTTTTGTTCCGGAACCCTACAATCCCGAAAAGCTTGTACTCTACAATTCAATTAAAGTCGTTCGAGATGTCGTGTTAGGTCATGTTTCTTTCTCTCTCGGTTTTTCTAGAATGTGTCTGAGGTCGCTTCAGGAGTTGCCTTTTCGATTTCAGCACGAAATAACAAGTACTAATCTATTTTTAACGAGTATCCGACTTTCAATCGAAATTAGTTTATTGCATACACTTCAATTTCAGCCGTCTTGTTTGTTTCTCTTCTGATTTTTATTGCACGTGTCCTTGGTCGCTTCAGGAATAATTGTCTTATTCGATTTAAGAGCCAAATAACAGGTATTAATCCATTTTTGACGTTCAGGAGGTCGTGTCAGGTCATGTTTCTTTCTCTCACGGTTTTTCTAGCATGTGTCCGAGGACGTTTACGGAGTTGGCTTTTTCGATTTTAGCACTAAATAACAAGTATTAATCTATTTTTAACGACTATTCGACTTTGACCCGAGATTTGTTTATTGCGTTACGGCACCCTCAAATATCCTCGGTTACTCCTCAAAATTTTGTGGACGCTTTATCTGATCCAAGGAACCGTCCGTGTGATTTACAGCCTTTTTTTTCCCAAGATCCTCGAATCCCGAAAATCGTATATTATAACACTTCGATTTCAGTCGTTCAGGAGGTCGTGGTAGGTCTTGTTTATTCTCTGCCGATTTTTCTTGCACGTGTCCGAGGTTGCTTCAGGAGTTTTTTCTTCGATTACAGCAACAAATAACAAGTTTTAATCCATTTTTAACGAGTATCCGACTTTCTCCCGAGATTACTTTATTGAATACTGGCACCCCTCAATTGTAATCTGTTACTCCTCTAAATTTCTGTTGACGTTTTATCTGACCTAAGAAACCGTCCGTGGTATTTACGGAAATTTTTGTTCCGGGACTCTTCAATCCTAAAAATCGCATATTATACACTTCCATTTCAGCCATTCGGGAGGTCGTGTCGAGTCATGTTTCTTTCTCTCACGTTTTTTCTAGCACGTGTCCGACGTTGCTTGAGTAGTTTGGTTTTTCGATTTCACCACCAAATATCAAGTATTAATCAATTTTTAACGAGTATCCGACTTTCATCCGAGTTTAGTTTATTACATACCGGCACCCTCAAATGTCCTCTGTTACTCCTCAAAATTTATGTGGACACTTTATCTTACCTGAGTAACCGTCCGTGTGATTTACGGGTATGTTTTTTTCGAAACCCTAGAATTCCGAAAACCGTGTATTATACACTTCAATTTCAGTCGTTCGAGAGGTCGTGTCCGGTCTTGTTTTTTTGCTCCCGATTTTTCTTGCACGTGTCGGAGGTTAATTCAGGAGTTCCCTTATTCGATTACAGCAACAAATAACTAGTATTAATCCATTTTTAACGTGTATCCGACTTTTCCCCGAGATTAGTTTATTGCATACGGGCACCCACAAATGTCCTTTGTTACTTCTCAAAATTTCTGTGGACGCTATATCTGACCCCAAAGACCGTTCGTTTGATTTACGGACATTTTTATCTGGGACCCTACAATCCCTAAAATCGTGTATTATACACTTCAATTTCAGCCGTTCGGGAAGTCGTGTCGGATCATGTTTCTTTGTCTCACGGTTTAGGAGTTGCCTTTTCCGATTTCAGAACCAAATAACAATTATTAATCCCATTTTAATGACTATCCGACTTTCACCCCAGATTAGTTTATTGCGTACCAACACCCTCAAATGTCATCTGTTACTCATCAAAATTTATGTGGATGCTTAATCTGACCCGGGAAACCGTCCATGTGATTAACAAGCAGTTTTGTTCCGGGACTCTGCAATCCCGAAAACTTTTTCTTATACAGTTCAATTTTAGCCGTTTTGGAGGTAATGTTGGGTCATGTTTCTTTCTCTCACGGTTTTTCTAGCATGTGTCTGAGGTCGCTTCAGGAGTTGCCTTTTTTTATTTCAACACGAAATAACAAGTATTAATCCATTTTTAACGTGTATCCGACTTTCACCCGAGATTAGTTTATTGCATACTCTTCAATTTCATCTGTATTGTTTGTTTCTCTCCCGATTTTTCTCGCACGTGTCCGAGGTCGTTTCTGGAATTTCCTTATTCGATTTTAGCACAAAATAACAAATATTAATCCATATCGGCACCCTAAATTAAATGTCCTCTATTACTGCACAAAATTTATATGGACGCTTTATCTGACCTGATGAACCGTCCGTGTGATTTAGGGGCATTTTTGTTCCGGAACCCTGCAATTTCGAAAACCTTGTATTATATACTTCAATTTCAGCCGTTCGGGAGATCGTATCAGGTCTTGTTTCTTTCTCTCCTGATTTTTTTTTGCACATGTTCGAGGTTGATTCAGTAGTTGCCTTTTTCGATTTGAGAACCAAATAACAAGTATTAATCCATTTTTACCGAGTATCCGACTTTTACCCGAGATTAGTTTATTGCATACCGGCCCCCTCAAATATCCTCTCTTACTTCTAAAAATTTTTGTGGTCGCTTTATCTGACCCGAGAAACCCTCCGTGTGATTTACGGGGATTTTTGTTCTGGGACCCTACAATCCCGAAAACCGTATATTATACATTTCACTTTCAGCCGTTCAGGAGGTCGTGTCGGGTCATGTTCATTTCTGTCACGAATTTTCTGAGTTCTCGAGCGTTGTACCTACAACAGTACTTGTAAATACGGGGAAAAATGCGGTATGCTAAGTGCGGTAGAGAAAGACACAAATTAAGATAAACTAATTAAAAAGACATGTAATACTTGCTTTGTGATGATAAAAAGGATCTAAAATGTCCAAATATGGGGGTGGAAATTAGTGTCTTTAAATACTCTTAATAGGCTGCACTAGTATATAAGGGATCAAAGGACATACATTACTAGAATGTGTAGAATTGCTTCTTTACATTAACTAGTACCATGAGTAGAAGGTTCTCATCTAATCTTTCCGGATCATTTGATTACATATTTCCACATTTCGGTGTCTTATTCATTTGTTACCTTTTTATATTTGGAATGTTTTTTGTCAATCTAATTACAATAAGCATAAATGATTCTGAGTTTCTGGTTTAATTTATTCTATAAATTAGTTTTTCTGAGTTGGTTTCATTCTTTCTATTTCCTATTTATCCAGTTGAAAATCTTCAGAATTTGCAATGCCGACATACTTCTTTTCCTACTTGGAGGCAGGATATGTGAAAGCCATAATGTTATGGTGAATTACGAGTGTAGTTATTATGTCATGAAATGGATAAACATAACTTTTTACTACTCGCGGGTAATAAATTAAGAGGAAGATTTGGGAAGGTATTTCTTATTTTCGTTCTTGTTATGGTTTATTTATCTATTTTTAGCTTAATATTCTTACTAATGGACTTATTTGTTAAATATAGTTGTGGCAGATTCAACCATGTCACTTGACGATTTGGATGAGATTAAGCCAGCGTGGGCCACCAAATGTTTAGAGAACATGTAGATTAGTTTATTAACTGAGGCGTGTATGTATTCATACACCTGGATATATCTTTGGCGACATTGATTTTGATGTTATTGTTATGTTGGATGAGATGAGATGAGGTAGATTGATGTAAGTTTCTTGGACTTGTATTGTTTGGAATAGTTTTGACAGTTAATTGTTCATCAATAATATTCGGAATTATCAAATTTATATGGAGGTGCTGCTGAAATTTCTTCCAGGAATTTTTATTTTAAAAAAAATTATATATATATTTATTACGACAATTTCTCTATAAACGACGTCAAAAGGTAAATAATTTCGCCTTTAATGGCGGTTCTTTACCAACAAACGACGTTATAATACCTTTAGTGGTGGTTCTTTAACAACAACCGACATTATACTAACCTCTCACGGCGGTTCTGTATCTACAACAAACATAATAGAGACCATGTAGTAGCGGGTTGTAGTTAGACCTGGCAAACAGATCNTTAAAGATAAAAAAATTAGGATTAATTTATTAAACAGGTCATTCGTGTCGGGTTCGTGTTTAGAGAGCTCAACCCAAACCCGACCCAATTAAATATCGTGTCGTGTTCGTGTCGACCCACTTACATAAATGGGTCATTGAGCCTCAACCCAAACCCGTTAATTTCGTGTCGGGTTCGTGTCATGTTTTCGTGTCGTGTCATTATTTGCCAGCTCTAGTTGTAGTACAAAGTTATTATTGAAATACCTATGGTGGCGGTTTCCAAAAAATAACTGCCACTGTAGATGAGTTACAGTGGCGGTTGTCTAACAACCGTCGTTTTATATAAGTCTATAATGGCGGTTTTTTTAACAACCGTCGTCGAGAAGAGCCATAGTGGCGGTTGTACAACCGACGCAAAGTATATACGACGAACCCAAAACCTTTAAGAACCGCCACAAAAGGTCATTTAGGACCGCCATTATAGGAGTTTTATCTACTAGTGTATTCAACTCGCTGACTTGATGACAATACCCATCTTATCTCAATATAATATCTCGTTATATTTAGTTTTCTCTCTCTAAATTATGTTAAGCTTTCTTACTCTACAATGACATGATCTTCATCATTGTTGCTCATTCATGAAGCTCCTTGTTTCATTTCACAAAAAAACATTTCAAAGCTTCGCTACATATATAAAAATTGAGCTAAATTCGTAGGGATTAAATTGAGATTATAAGAATTAAATTGAATTTATTAGGACAAACTAAACTAAATGAGATGACGTTGAAAATAAATTAGGCTTACAGTCTTAGACTTGGTGCAATATGGTTATTTAATTACAGCTCACAGCTCTTTTGAGAATAGTCTGATTAACTGATTTGAAATATTAAAAAAAAAACAAAGAGGTTATACAACCATTTTTTTACAAACAGTTGGATATTAGTTGTAACATAGAGATGGAATTGGAAAGGGAAAAAAAAAGATTACTTTTATTAGATCATGTTCAAATCTTTTGTACTTTAGGTTGATGTGCATGGAATAAGTTGTGTATAGTATTGTAGTGTACCAATAAAGGTGATTAATTAAACATATACTCGTAGTATATTAGTATCAATTAATAAGGATGGTCTAAATAGTGAATGACTTCTCAATACTAATATTTACATGTTAATATGGAGGATAGGGAACGCAAAACATGGATTTAAACTGGGTTGAGATTATATAGTATTAATAATTACTATTCTGATCCTTCCATCCTACTTTTATTTTCCCTTTTGTCTCAAAATTGTATCCCAAAATTTTACCCCTTACTAAATTTTATTAAGAAAAAACTTTAATTAAGCAATATTGCCCTTGATAAATAACTCTCACCATAAACATCATAAAGTTAATATCTTAACTTTCATTAATTCAAGGGGTAAAGTTGATAATTCACAACTTTTTTTTTAAATCCTCCCAAAATGGAAATGAGGACAATAAAAATGGAGTAAATGTTGAAAAAATTTGTAGCATTAAACACAATCAGTAAAATTTGGCTTTTCATTCTAAAAATAAATTAAACATCAAAACAAATACTAAATGCAAGTTGAGATTTTATTGTTATAATAAATGTTACGGGACAATTTAATCAATTATTTCATTAGCATTATAATTCTCACCATATTCGTTCAAAATAATGTTAATCATTCAACCTACCTTAGATTATAATTCGCAAATAAAAATATGTAATTTTCTATTTTGAAAAACATCTTTTAGTTGAATTAATTACGTAGCTCAATTCTTTTTAATAAAACAATAAGAGGTAAAAAAGTCCGGGACGGAAGGAGTCTAATAAAAACGAAGAAAAATAAATCAAAGACAACAACAACAATAATAACAATAATCGTTACAAAACACTAATAAACGTAAGAATACTCGTGGCAAAAGTTTAGTAAATTGTGGTTATATACATAATATAAATATACTTTGACGATATATTATGTCAATATATGTATGGACTACTAAGACCTTTTTCTTAGGACGTTCTTTTGTCCTCATGGCCTGGTGTTGTCGCAAGTTTGGGCTTGCATAACATCACTAATATGACATCATAGCTAATCGCGTGAATTTCATGGGTAATAGAACTTAGTTGGGTTAATAAAAACGTATAGATACAAATTATAAAACACAATGATAAAAAAATCTCAATATTTAAATACTCGTACCAATACTAAAATTAGCTTCTTAACCTAAAGTTCCAAAATAATATAGGAAAGTATCGACCTAAATTAACTTGAAAATAACGAGTACTACACTTATATTAATAACTTACAAATAAAATCAAAATTTAGCTAGATATTTGGAGTCGCTCCCAAAATTTGACATAAAATCAATAAGATCACATTGATCGGCAAAACATGGTGCGAAACCAAACTAAATTATGCTAGTTAAAATTATACCAATATAATTTTTACGGGATTACCAATTTTTATGAAAAACATAAAAAGCCACTTTTACTCTGGTCGAGACCCTTCTTCCCGACTCCATACCCAATAAGCATCACCGCATGCCCAATCCTTGTATTATTTTCGTAGAACGACGGTGTTGACTCAATGGTTTGATCGTTAATGACCTGTTTGCATATCTTGTTGTCTTCCGTGCATTGTATTCGCAGATTATAGGATCAAACCGCCTAATTTCAGTCGTTGCACGTCAGAGATTCGGTGGTGGAACTTTCTCCGTATCCAACAAAAATTCATTTTCAATATCGGATACATCGACCTTAACTTGGCGTCTTTCCCATGTAAACCAATTATCGATCCTAAATTTAGAGCAGTCCTTGAAACTTCTTCCTCCTACTTGTGGATTTATTTTCACGAAATGCATCTCGAAAATAACCACATTTTTCTTCTATTTCTTCCAACAAATTGGATGTTTTTCTAGAGTTGGTTTCGGTCAACTAACGAATCGCGACTTTATCCTGAAATAAATTATCTAAATATCTTGTTTTCTCCGGGAGAATACTAGTTTCAAAGATAGTCCGCCGTGTATTATATACATCTACTAGAGCGTAATATCGATAGGTTTCAATTAAATAGATTCAAATTAAATAAAAATGGGAGATATAAAAGTAGTAATATTTCACATTTGATTAAATAATAATATCCGTTTACAAAAATGTTGGATTGATTATTTTATGCATTTCAATTGTAGCATATTTGGGACAACAACAACAACAAAAATCTTCTTGCAAAAAAAAAAAAATCTTGCAAAAAATTGTAGTATATCTTCTTGCAAAAAAAAAATTGTAGCATATTCTTTAAAAATCTTGTACTCCACCAAGAGTAAGAACTAGAACTACAAAAAAAAAGGACACGTGGCTGCTTCGAGGCTCGAGCCTCTAAAATCCTTGCCAAGCTTCACGAGTAATTGAGTATAGTATGTAATTAGGTATGTCTAAAATAATTACTCCGTATTAGATTCAAGTAAAGACTTTACCTATTTTAGGAGAATATATATGTACCCTTCTACTCCCCTATCTCATTTTTTTTGTCCTCTTTTTCATTTTAGGAGAATTTAAGGAAAGTGGTAAACTACTAACTTTACTTCTTAAATTAAAGAAGAGTTGATATATTAATTTTATGATGGTTATTGTGGGAGTTATTTATCAAGATCAAAATTGGTTAGTTAAAGCTTTTTTTTCCTTACTAAATCTAGAAAGTGAGCAATAATTATGTGATAGAATTTTGAGACTAAGGGAACAATAAAAGTGAGATGAAAAGAGAACTATTTGTTTATTTCTTACTTATACCTTTCACTCATTAATAAAATATGTACCAAAATAAAATAAAATAACTTTTATTGATTAGTATAATTTTTAGGCATATCATTTATTTTTTTCATGTCCTTTCTCGGCTTTTGTTTGACGTGGGGTTTGTAATTGGTTAAGGGTGGATATATGTCCAGTTAATAGATCCTACAACCAGTTGTAACCAGTTGTAGAATTCGAGTTTTTATAACAAAGTTTTCGAGTTTTATTTTAAATAATCTTAGCTATACCATAAAGTTTATGAACTAATCCACTTAAACATAAAAATTTTAACTTTAAGAAAGCTCAGAAAAATTATATATAAGCTCAGACGCTCTCAGTTAGATAAAAATTCACCATGAACATAAAACTATAAATATAATTATTTTAGGTTTCTTACTAAATATATTGCTAAACAAT
>LHUT01000198.1:37939-60838 GCA_001412135.1 Silene latifolia subsp. alba
TGATAATCCATGTCATATTAATTTGCCAAGTCACATTGGTTTTGTGTACGTGACTTTTTTTATCTCATGTGGCATTGTCTATGTGACATTTAAGCCTTTTAATAATGTTTTATAGATAGGCGATAGCTAATTATGCATGATCAATGTTTATAAATGAGGTATACTCGTTACCGCTGTGTACATACATACTCGCTATCGTTGTGTGCATAGACACTCGCTATCATTGTGTACATATATACTCGTTATCACCGTGTACATACATACTCATTATCGATTTGTACATATTTGCTAACATTGTGTACATACTTACTCGCTAACGCTGTGTGCCTGTGTACATACTTACTCGTTATCGCACTATTTAAAATTTTAAACCCTCTGAAAATCTTCTATGTATTTAATTTAGAGTTTGCTCATTCTCACATTATAAAAACTTATCTCTTAATAATTATCTTTAAATTTTTTTCATAAATACAATGACTCTTACAAATATTTTTCTTTATGGATTTAGTGGTCTAAGTTTACAACTTTTTAAAAATGTTTTATTACTTAAAGTGTAAAGCATGGTAAGGCATCCACTTAAACTATCTTTATATATCAAATTATATCAATAAATACAACGGAAGTTATACTCAACTGAAAGCATTTTTTTGCAATAATCATAATGATTTATATTTTATATTTTTTATATAAATTTAGAAACAAATGATTGTACTTAGTTAATGTAATTTAATAATAAGTACTACGTAATATTTGTTAAGCATATTTAATGTAAATTTGGAGCAAAGTCTTCCAAGTCAAGTCTAATATAACATAAGCATATCAACAACATATGTGGAATGTTGAGTTAAATAAGGGGTACACAGTCGCAAAAGGGTATGAATATCTTAGAGAAAAGGAGGAAAAAGTAGAATGGTGTGGAACAAGTGGACTATTCCAAAGTATGGATTTGTAGGATGGATATATCATGACGGACATATGAATACGAATGAAAAATTGTTCAAACTGGGCACGCATGTGTGAAGAAGATACCTGTTGTATTTGTAGGGATAACACAGAGAGAGCATAGACCATTTATTCTTTGATTGTCCATATTTAATGTAAATTTGCTACCTTGCAGGGAGTTTCTCAATTGGAGATTGGGAAGAAGGAGAACAACATTACAGTCGGATGGATATGCTTAATATTACTCTAAATGCTTGTATTTACCATATATGACGAGAGAGGAACCTCAGCAAGCAGCATGAATTCACACTCATCAGACATAACAATGTAAGCTTGCTCGCATATATTATTATATCTAAGGAATTAAAACTTAGATTCCTGAGCTTTAATAAGAGATTTGCTTATTGTATGTCTAGCTACCTACTAGGATAACCGTAAAGCTACTCATAGCACAAGAAGATGGAGATAAGGAGGAGGAGGAAAAGGAGAAGGATAGAGGGAACAAAAGAGAGGTAGAGAAATGGAGGGATGGAGAGACAATATAATGGGTGGAGAAAGAGCTTCATATTAAACTATGCTGATTTTGCCGTATTTATTAATCGTGTGAGTTTTAATAATTACTCAGTCATTCTAAGGTTAAGTAAAGTGATTTAGCAATTAATATAGCTATTTTTCTATTGTATACAGATACTATGGTGCGAATTTCGATACTTCTTATCCTGGGGCGCAGTCGCCCCGAAAACCGTGGATAATAAGTTTTAGAATTGATCGATTATTGTTTCAGGTCATCCTAAAAGCCGAAAGATTTTTTGCTAAAATATCTATAGGCTCATTCTGTCCATAAATGAATATCGGATGTTCTTATCTCCCTCAAAACAACATAAAATAGAATAGACAACTTGTTTTATCTATTACAGAAGACACAACTTTGGAAGTAGTCTTAAAGGCCCTAAATGTGTCTATTCCAAATCATATGCAAATTCTAGTACCCTGAGTCATTTTTGTATGTTTTATCGATACTATGGTGCGAATTTTTACATTTCTTATCCTAGACCCAGTCGGCCCGAAAACCGTGGATAATAATTTTCAGAATCAACAGTTTTTTGTTGAATCCTTGTCTATGGGCCTATAATTATGTCCTAAAATGAACATCAGATGTTCAGATCTCTCTCAAGACAACATAGAATAGCTGAATAGAGTATGCAACTTGTTTTGTCTATTACAAAACAAACACGTCCTTGCAATCTGAGGGTCCCTAAATGCGTCTATTTCAAACGTATACTAATTCTAATACCCTTAGTTATTTTTATATGGTGTAGAAATATTATGGTGCGAATTTCAAGACTTCTTTTTTTCAGGGCACAGTCGGCCTAAAATCGTGGATAATGACTTACAGAATTGGTAGTTTTCGGCCATCCCGAAACTTGAAAGATTTTTTGCTGAATCCTTTTCTCTAGGCTCATTATGTCCTGAAATGAATATCAGATGTTCTTATCTCCCTCAAAACAACATAGAATAGAGTACACAACTTGGTTAGTTTATTACCTACACGACCTTGAAAGTAGCCTTAAGGTCCTTAAATATGTCTAATTCAAACCGTATGCTAATTCTCATACCCTAAGTCATTTTTATAGGCCATAGAGATACTATGCTACGAATTTCGAGACTTCTCATCCCGGGGCCCAGTCGGCCTAAAATCTGTGGATAATAACCTTCAGAATCGACAATTTTCGACCATCCCGAAAGTTTTTTTCCCGAATCCTTATCTATAGGCTCGTTGTATCCTAAAATGAATATTGGATGTCCGGATCTCCCTCAAAATAACATAGAGTAGAGTATACAACTTGTTTTGTCTATTATTGACGCGGCTTTGAAAGTAGCCTTAAGGTCTCTAAATGTATCTATTCAACCCGTATGCCAATTCTAGTACCCCCAGTCATTTTTATATGGTTTACAGAAACCATAGTGTGAATTTTGAGGCTTCTTATCTTGGGACTAGTCGGCCCGAAAACCGTTGATAATAGCTTTCAGAATCGGCAGTTTCGGCTATCCCGAAATATTTTCTGTTAAATCCTTCTGTATAGGCCTATTACGTCCTAAAATAAATATCGGATGTTCGTATCTCTCTCAAAACAACATAAAATAGTATATACAACTTGTTTTTGTCTATTACAAGCACAACCTTGGAAATAGTCATAATGTCTCTAAATGTGTCTTTTTTTAAATCGTATGCAAATTCTAATATCCTCATTCATTTTTCTTTGGGATAGAGGTACTATAGAGCGAATTTTGACACTTCTTATTCCAAGGCCAAGTTAGCCCAATCCTATGTTAAAACAAATAAAATAGAGTATGCAACTTGTTTTGTCCATTACAAACACGACATTGGAAGTAGTCTTAAAGACTTAAAGTCCCTAAGTGCGTCTATTTCAAACCGCATGCAAATTCTAATTAAAATCTTGAAAACGTATGTTTAAAGCACAACTTGTCTCCGCCACAAACTTATAACATGTCAAATTTGAGAGATAAGACAAAAGCAAAGGTCCTAAAGAGTAACAAAACAATTGTCCTACGTAACAAGTTTGAATTACTCTTAAGACGGATATAAAAACCAACATAAGAGAGAACAACTTTGTTTAGAGTACTAGATTGACAGTATAAAAACCAAGTTTTTTCTTGGCTTTTGATTGGGTGCTGAGTTTCGACATATGTGGGTCCTCCATATTTCCTATTCGATTTAATTAGTCCCTCTCCTCAACCCAATTCATATTCCAATCTCCTATATCTATTTTAATTACTTATGTTAAAACATAAGTTAAAATGTCACGATTTACATACAATATTGCAATTTACATATATTCAATGGGTCTAACATGTCAAATACCATGATAAGAAGCCATTTTATTTATTTCCTTAAATGACTCTTTATCATGTGCCCAATATTGGGCACGTGATAGAAAAACCTTTAATATAATTTAATAAAATACGGTTGTATATTATCNNCAAATATTCGAATCTCCAAATATAAATTATTTATATTGTCACGATATTAAACACTTAATTACGCTGAATTATATGTTCATGTATCTAATGATAGCGCTTAATATTACGATCCGTATATATAAAACTAGTTTTGGATGAATTTGAGGGGATGTTAAAATAGAGGCCCACGGCCCACCCCAAAGACCCATATAACCGTACTGTGGATTTCGAAGTAGGAGTCATGATGATGATCAGTAATCAGTAATCAAAGATTGAAAGAAGAAAAATAGTATTGGATGAAGGCCGGGAAGTCGATTCAGGGGTTGGAACAGCTTATCTACCACCGATACTCGTCGTAATTCTTCTTACATTCTCTTATTTATTTTTAATTTAACTTTGAATTACTCCGTAGTATTGAATTATTATTATTATTATTATTTTGTTTAATTAGGTTGAATTCCGCAGCTGGAGGACACATCTTAGATCGTACTCGTACAGGGTTAGTTTTTTTTTTAATTTTATTTTTATCCCTGAAATTGAATTTGTTGTGAGTTTAATAGGTATGACTGTTGGTTTAAGTTATGCAAAAGATTGTTTAATGCATTTAGTTTAGTAGTGTATATGAGAAAAAGAGATGAACAGTTTTGTAATCTCAATTTTGTTGGGTGATGATTGGTTAGAGCAAGTTGTAACTTGTTGCTCTGATTATTTTATTTGCAGGGCTCATCAGATAATGCGTAAGCTTGCTCATACTCATCTGTAAGTTTTTGTCTCAATTCATTACACTTCCTTTGATTCGTCTCCAACTGTATTACTCAGTAATCGTTAACCTATCAACTTTCCTCCTCAAATTCAGTTCTAGTTCTAGTTCGGATTTGGATTTGGATTCAGATAAGTGCTTTATCCCTGAAAGCAATGATTATTGGGACTCGGACTTGGAATGCGAAGAGTATGATCCCGCCCTTTGGCAAGACCTAGCTGTTGTTGCCCTGAAGTACTACCATGAGAAACAGGTTTCTTATTTTCTTCTGTCATGTTTTTGGCAGATTCTAATACTATTGTTATTGTTATTCTTGATTGTTGATATTGTTTTGTTTTTTTTTAAAAGGGTGTTGAGTTGGAAGTTAATGGGAAAATTTGTGCGTCTCCTCTTCATTATGGGGGTGGTATTGGCTTCCATTTGGACTTCCAAGCTAATGATACTACTGGTTCGCTAAACAAGATATTTGCTGAAGTATTCCTATCCGAAAAGAATGGAGAATGCAGAGTCCTCTTCTGTGACATTATGGACCCCAATGATCCGGGTATTGTTCAACTTCAATAGTCTGTCGCTATATATATGGAATGGTCGCAAATTTGATATGTCATTCAACTTATTGTACGGTTTGTTGATTAATATACAGATCTATTGAAGGGATGCAGATTTTGTTCACCATTGGTACTCCATCCAAAGGGTATCAAGTTTTTCAAACGTCCGTCGGAATGGTCTGATGCATAATTAGTGCAAATGTGACATCGGTATGTCATTTACTTGTTGGTCTAGTAACAAACTTGGAATGATTGGTACCTTGTTCTGTAAGGTTTTGTTTGGTTTAGTTGGGTATGTAACAAACTACAAGTCTTGGCTCAAGGATTATTAACATTACCACATTCTACAACTGAAACATTGCTTCGCACTTGTATACCCATTTTCGTATGTGTGGCGTTGCCTCGGTTATAACAATTCTAGGGCGTTGGTAACTTTTAACATCATACGTAGCTACCACTCCCTCCATTCAAACCCACTTGTCCGTTACATTTTTACACATTCGCCGAGGTGCATTTTACACTATCAATATCTTTCAATTTGCACTAGTAAAAATTAGTATAAAAATGTGGTACTGTTTCATAATGAATAAAACAAGAATCCATGACTATATTTTCTCATACAAGTTATTGAGGATATTGAAGATTCTTTTTAGTTGAGAATAATGTCCAAAAAGCATAAGTGATAACTGACAAGTGGATTTGAATGGAGGGAGTAACATGTTAGCCATGACACGGAGTGCGGTTGCTCTTGATATGGACTGGGACAAACTTCGAGTCCAGTGGTCTAGTGGTTCAAGGGGCGGGCGAGGAAGCAATTGGGCTTCAGGACTGAGTCCCTAGTGGCGGATATGGGAGGCTAGTTCTGCCAGACGGGCGGACTAAGCTGTCATAAGACCACGCCCTGCCTACTGGCTTTGGCAGGCTGTCCATTCCAGTCAGATTTTTTCTGTCCATTATTAAAAACACAAAGTCGGCCCCTCCGCATTAAACAGCCCAATCAAATTTGCCTCTTTAACAAACCAAGATAAATAAATAGTTTGAAGAAGAGCCCTTAAGAGTACTTTTGTCATTCATCATTGATTTTTACTGCTGCTAGCAAAGTCCAAGTAGCAACAGTTGCGATTTATATAGGATCTTGATCATGGTTTGATCCTGAAGACATGCCCACAGTTGCATAATAGTGTAATGCACAACATCTGATCTCTGCATTCATTATTGATTGCTTCATCATATAACTTGTACAGACTACCAAATACGCGTTTAAGTAACCAGATTCATCGACAGGCAAAGATTATTATGAATTTGTTGCTAACAAAGTGTAAAAAGTTAAGATTACAAGATTAGCATAGTTCTTCCTGCAAGATAGGACCTTCCATGTGACTCACATTAGTCCACATAAACTTGATGCACCCAACAATTCTATAGTACCAAAAAAGCAGAATACAGTATGCCACCAACTCCAACGCTCTGTACAACCAAGAATCCACCAAGTTGCACCATTAGTCTCTTTCCTACTCTAGCATGGATCCGGCTGACCATACGCCACATCAACATATATATATATTGGAGCTCAAAACCCGTCTATTGTGTTCTCTGATACGGGTTTGAGCAATCTTAAATCAATAAAAGAATAGTCGGGGACTCACTGCTCTAGGCCGAGGTCACCCCACTTGACATTGTATCGAGCTGCAAGATAGTGGGCCCCGACAGGTCCCCTGCTACCATAGGGATAATACTCGGGATTTATTTTTTTGTCTTCCAGTTCTTTAAGAAGTGGAGTGAAGAGGGACCAAGCAGCATCAAGTTCATCACTGCGGATAAACAGCCTTCTCTCTCCTTCTATTGCATCGAGTAGAAGCCTCTCATAGGCATCTGGAATCTCCTTTGCATACCTGGAACACTCATCACCACCAAGTATCAGCTGTGTGTGCCTACGACATTAATTACTTCGTAGCAATATTAAGGGTTTTATTGCTCACATCATCGCCATTGCAATTGTCTCAAGCTGAGAAGTCTTTTAGACTCTCAACTCAGAACAAACTACTACTCTTCAGAAAATAAAAACAAAAAATTCAAACTCACCACTAGGGTTCCATCAGCAATAAAATTGCTCAGGAAAGTTTTTGCTTCCAGAGACATATAGGCTTGGCCTCAAGAGCCTAACATCACTGCTAATGTACTAGTATGGCTTTCTCTACTTTGTTTAGGCCATGAAATTATGTTCTACGTATACATTCTCTGCAAATTTGCAGAGATACGTAAAAAAAAAAAAAAAAAAGAGTCAAACCTGTCAGCGTAGTGAAGATTGAGGGTGCTCCTATCTAATTTCATGCCCAAACCAGGAACTTTGTTGTTGATTTTCAGATAAATAGCTTCATCAGGCTGAACATGGATAACAAGCTCGTTGGTTGCTTGATCAAGATCTGTCCCAAAATTTCTATTGTACAAGTTTCCCGGTACATGCCTAAACTGAACTCTTATCTCAGCACTGAAAGGTGAAACCCATGATCGTTAGTGTTTTGTTCTCTTTACTGACACTAGCCAAATGATATACTCGAGTATATAATTAACCGATGTTTTTTTTTCAAAAGAAGTACCTCCGGGTATGCAGAGCTTTGCCAGCCTTCATAAGAAAAGGAACGCCATCCCACCTGGCATTATCTATAAAGAGTGCTGCTGCTGCAAATGTTGGAGTTAAGCTGCCTTTGGGTACAGTAGAGTCATCAGTGTAGGCTGGGTAACTAACCCCTCCTCTAGTGTGGCTCTTGTATTGCCCTATTACCACATCATCAAGCTCCAAAGGCCTCATTGAACGCAATACTTTGACCTGGCCACCAAGAAGATAGAAAGATAATTAGACATGAGCGAGTACAAACAACACAAACTCCAATGAGGCGGAGTAAGCAAACCTTTTCATTTCTGATATCTTCGGCGTCCAAACTAACAGGAGTTTCCATGGCAAAGAGAGCTAATATTTGCAGCAAATGGTTTTGCATTATATCTCTTATAATACCATAATTGTCAAAATACCTGAACATACCACCACAAGTTAAAATCTATCAGCTCATAACAGGACAGTGACTTATACGAAGCAGCTCACAAAAATGAGAGGAAAACAGTTGAGTACCCGCCCCGGCCTTCAGTGCCAAAATCCTCAGAGAATATTAACTGCACATTTCTTATATACTGCCTGGACCATAAGGGTTCAAATATGAGGTTGGAAAAGCGAAGAACCGACAAGTTTTCAACAAGCTCCTTCCCAAGATAATGATCTATCCTGTATGCCGGAAAGGAATACAATCAGGATCATTAGTTATGAGCTACAATATTTATCAAACATAAATCAGCCCCAAAATAATGAAAAAAGGTATTCCTTCCATTCAAATCCAAATATCCCATTTCTTTTTGCACATATTGCAGCCTTAAATATCTTTATGGTCTTTAACTATACATGATAAAAAAAATCACAACAGTTTGATATTCTTATTGTACTCATGAAGACAAATCGTACAAGATTGTTGCAGGACTATATTTTTACTCATATATTACACCGTACAAAGAATTATGAAGATTCTCCTCACTCATGAATATTGTCAAAAAGGCCAATGGGAGATTTGAAATTGAATGGAAGGACTAAGGAGTATTAAATTACGACCGTACCTGAAAATTTGTTCTTCCTGCAAGTACTGCTTCAGGCTTCTAGTCAAAGCAGCAGAAGATTCCGAGTCTCGACCAAATGGTTTCTCCACGATGACCCGAGTCCAACCATCAGCAGAAGATGCAGATAAACTTGCACATTTCACAGCATCAATGAATATGTTTGGTGGGATCGATAAATAGTAAAGGCGATTAGCAATTCTCCCAGCCTAGGAAAGAATACAATTCGGTCAAATTATAGGTTCAAAACAGTTGGATCTGTGACAATAGGGATCTAGATACTATCCTAACAAAACTGGAGAAATAACATGAGACCTCTCTAGCAGCAATATGGCAACTCCAAATATTATATACAGTAGATTCAACAACTTGTCAACTAGTATAGGAAGAAGTGCATTTAAAAGAACGTAACCAGTTCCCAATACCTCAGATGATTCCACCTATACAAAACAAGGAGATAGATGTGCGCAACCTAATCACAATATAAAAATACTATAAAAATAAAATTACTACTGAAAGTTATGCTGGGAAGTGCACCGACCTAATGTTAATTGACACTATAAGAAGCCCATATAGCTTAGCGAGTCATTTTGCTCTAGTGTTTAATTATCCCACCATAAACTTGTAGGGTGTTATGCTCAGTTGCTCACAACTGCTTCCATAGTGCATCCAATTGGTAAATTAACTTTGAGACAAGAAAAGAGCCAAGTAAATAATCAAAAGTATCAGTACATAACAGAAGGTGATGTACTGACATGCCCCAAATTGGTAAAAGAAGCAAGTAAAGTACCAAAAGCATGGCTACATGATTGAAGTTACTCCCTCAAGATAACATACAAACATGATCTAACAATCTATAATCTTGAGACATCAATCATCTAATTTCAGAAAATACAAACAATACTAACATATGTATTGGATGTTGAGACTTGAGAGTCCATGTCAGCTACGCAGAAACTACTGAATTTGAGAGAGTCAACAGCCTAAAGTAAAGACATCCTAAATCATAAAACTCGACACATAGGAAAGTAGCATATAAGCAATACCTCATGTTGCTTGAGTTTCTTATCTAGGTCTGCGAAATTCTCCTGAGAATCATACTGTCCAGAATGGTAAAAGCACCTTTTAAGAAATTCCTCCATCTTCTCACCGCAATTCTCCCTGAAAAATGAACAGACAAACTACCTCAAAACAGACATCCAAATTCAAGTCCAAATTCAGGCTATTTGTCAACAGTAAAGCAGATGGTACCTCTTGTCAATCCTGCAAGTAAGAGTCTTGCTAACCATGTTTCTCAGCTCCTCATCACTCATTTTACTCCTTGCATAACCAAATATAGTGAAATGCTGCAAAACAACCACAAACAAATTTGTTTGTTTACCTTTGATATTCATGATGATGAGGGGGTGTTTTAATAAAAGGTAAAAGAGAAATGGTCCTGAAAAGGGTTGAAGTAGAGCGACCTACCTTAGGCAAACAGGATTCATAATAAAGGGCAAAAAGAGCAGGAAAAATCTTCTTCTTAGCAAGATCACCAGAGGCCCCAACAACAGTGATAGTGACAGTTGAGCCATCCTTGGTGACATCAATTCCACTCAATTCAATACCAGCTTCCTTTGCTGACCCGGACCCTGATAATATCTTGTCTTCTTTCAATGTCTTTTTCGCTACTACACTAACCTCGCTTTCAACCGGTGTTACTTTTGTCGCCACCGCACCTGAATTTCATTCCATACATTTTTCATTAATTAAAAAACAACCCATTTCACCTATTGCATAGCAGAATAAACCCAAGTTGTAGGAAATTTAATAAAACAGCAAAAGAATAAAACTTTAATAATTAAATAAAAGGTAAAGAAACAAAGGATTGAGAGGTAGCTAACCATGTTGCATACGGAGCGCATTAGAATAAGGGATTGGTAGTCTAAGTTGTTGTTTAGAAGATAATTTGTTAGAAAAAGAAGAGATATTGAGAAATCCATGTCGAGGATCTAATGAAGAAGATGATGATGAATAATGATGACATGTAGAAGAAGAAGAAGATGAAGAAGCAAAGTGAGGAGAAGAAAGAGTTGACATTTTGGTGGTATGATAGATAACAAATTACAAGAGGAAGAGGGGTTTTTGTTGTGATTACAAATCTGTAAAATGTCAAGATTAACTCTCTAATTTAATTTAATTTAATATAATAGTTAGGGAACTTAGAGATCATCGAAGGGTACTATCAAGTATCAAAGTGGTGTTTGAGTTATATAACAAACCCAAAACCCACCCTTGACAACTTCCAAAGGCTGCCTACTTTGCCTCCAACTTGCCTTGCCTCCCTAATTTGTCATCTTACTTGAATCAAGGGTCTTATTTAATTATTAACTAGTTTTAAACCCGTGCAAATTGCACGGGTTTGCTATTTTAGATTTTGTTATTATCCGGAGTTTTCTATGAGATGGTCTCTCAATAATGTTTATGTAAGATAATCTCACATAATAAGGGCACTTATCANACTTTTAACCACAGAGCGACACATATGCTCTGTGGTTGTTCTTTTAATAAATAGGATTCTAATTGCCTTGTACCCTTCCTTGTTGGTAGGCGTAGGCTTACAAATGAGATGCAAATTTCATTCCACTCCTTTGTGTTTTGATGCTTAATCCTACGCCACAAAGCCTACCTTCCCATGCCCGGTCCATGTCATTTCGTGAACCACCACGAGGCACAACCCATACACATTTTTATTTCTAGGCATCAAGTTTTTGTCCCATCTAAACTATTAGACACATATTTCCATCATACCGTAACAAACAAACAAGACTACGCATGAAATAACTTTTACGACAAAGCCAACTTACTTATCAGTGAAAACTAAAAGCACCATACAATTTTTATTTGGCTTATAAACTAAACCAATGCAAACCAAACTTTGATACTTGTTCAAGGAGTAGCAAAATGTCCAACTTCAACCCATGAGGTTCAATCTGCTCCTACACAGTCATAAATCTAAATTGAAAGAGGAATATACGCTGCATTTTATGATTTGAGAAATGGTTGAACAAGATAGTGACGTTATTCCTCTTTGGGTAGAGTCACCCAAGAAAGAATGTGTATCATCCATTCATTCAACAGAAAGTACAAAGCTCAAGGTTCAACATACAAAGTGCTACCTCAAGAGATGGAGTGCTAAGAAGAAGAGAAAAAAAAAAAAAGTATTGATCTCAACAACAAACTCAAAAGAGGAGCACACTAGAGAAACCACCCCCAAAACAATTACATTTCCAATATGAGGGAGTTCACTTGAGTGCGCACATAGCTCGATACACGCAAAAAAAGTCGCTCTCAAAAGCGACTGATTCTCAATGTCTTGAACTCGAAAGAATTGGATAGAAACTACTCCCGACGACAAAAATCTCCATCTACAGCCTGACCAAAAGACAGCCACTTCTACAACCTATCTGCTAACATTCTGGGAGGAAATCCAAGAGCTGCTCCTAGTTTGAAAATTACCTCTACCTCAAAACCGACTGTCTAAAATGAATGCTTCTTCTCATAGTACAAAACCAACCTTCTCCTGAGAAACAAGGGAACAAGGATGGGCAATCAATGGCTCGTAATGATCACCTCCAGCACCACACCAGCTTGTCCCTTTCATGAACAGGAAGACTGGGGGTTCCGTTATTTGGCCTCTCGGTCGATGTGGGAGGAAGAAAACACAGTTGTCTTCATCCACCATAGCATCTGATCCATGTGCTTGTACCTGTCACGAAAAAAGTGGTATGTCAGCTCTAGAACGTGCGCAACCAAAAGAGTTGATAAACAACGAAGCTCATATTGCTACATAATACATACATATATATGAACCTAAAAGCTATGTGGCAGTTTCCTTCCGAATCTCTCAGTTGTAAAAGGGAAGAGGAATGGAGATGTGATGGTCTCCTTCCAAATCTTTCATGAATTATAATTATTGTTTGACTGGTATCAGGGAAAATGAACCCCTCTTTCTGCCTTCCCTCCATGTTCTTCAACCCAACTTAGTAGCCATACAATGAAATATTCCCTCCCTTTCCATCCAAAATTCCAAATACGATCAAAACAACAAACTAGCAAACAGGTCAGAAAGACGATAACTAGCTCATATTGCTACATACATAAAATGAACCTAAAAGCTATGTGTGACTCATGTCTGGTGCATCCAGATCCGGTAATTAATTTCAAAATTTAGCCAAGCTCGTAGTGGTGCTCAGGACTCAAGTGGAAGTATAATTTACTCCGTAAGCATAATTTACTCCGTAAGCATAATTTACTCCGTAGCGGTTACATGTAAACTTGATTAGTCAAGTCAAGGGGTAGTAATTGTATTTGGCCACGATTTCTTAAATGTAACCTTTGGTCAAAGGGGCCAATAAAATTGTGATAAAGCAGTAAGCTTTTAGAGGTGGTTGGAGGGTCATGCTTCCACAACTAATAAAAAACATAGTTGAGTGACTTGAGTCGGAATGGCATGTAACTGTTGAAGCAAAATTGTTCAAAACCAATGCAGAAACATTTAGCAAGGTTCTCTAATCTTGTTAATTATTATAAACAAAACTTGCAAATGTATAAATTATGACCAATCTAATTCGACACTCTGAAGCCATTACAAAATCGTAAATCCATAAACAGTTTTTGCTTGAAAGCATCATTTCGTAAAACTTTATCTAGCTGAAAGAGAAGTAGGAAAACAGGTTTAAGCATTTTAAACACATTGTTATTAAGTTAAGCCATTCAGCCAAGGCCTACTTATCACTAAATTCACTTGTCATAACTCCTCCCGTTCAAATGGGATGAAAGATAAGCGAGCATTGCAACCAAAATCAAAAGCGATATCAAGGTTGACAAGTAAAAAGTGAAGCATACCACATAAATCTCTCTCTGGAACTCGGTTGCAAGGCACTCAATGGCAATGTCATCTCCAAAAGCAGCAGCACGGCCTTCCCTGTTATCATCTACAGTTAACAAACCCTCCTCAGTATACTGCAAAGTGATGATATCATACTCATCATCAGGGGAACCAGATATAGACATGTACTTGGCCCAAGTCGGCCCGTCATCCACCGCAACACATCTTTCTCTGTAAATAGACTCTGCTGCCAATTCCCTTCAACCAAGAATACAACATATTCAATCAAGCACTTGATAATCAATCATAAGACACTCATTTACAACACAAACATGTCAGTAGACTAATTTACACAGACCGCTAGAATTTGTCAGGCGGTAATAAGTACATTGCAACGAGAAAAAAACAATGGCTTTCTGGGTTTTTGACATTGTGCAATTGTTGTTAACAGTCAAATTCCAACCTTTTGTACTCTCGAATTCCAGATCTAGATCCGGAAAAATGAAAGAAACGAAGATAAACGTATAAGAATTCAATAACAAACATAAATGAAAATCCGACCGTTGCATTGAAACAAAATCAGATCTAAAGAGCAAAAGGGATAAATAAAAACAAGAAAAAGGAGATGAATAAATTCATAGTATTTCAGACAACAAAAATAAATAAATAAATAAATAAATAAAAAATCAAGAAAAAAGCAAGCATACCGTAACATGCCAAGATTAAGGAGCTGAAGAATAGCGTCATCAACAAGGTGACGATCTGATTTAGTAAGCAACAATTTAAGCTCTTGAACGACATGAACACCCCATCCATATTTGAGATCCGGCGAATACATATTCTTTATCGCTGATTCAACCCCATCTTTCTCCTCCTTGTCCGCCTTTCCGAAATCCTGTTGAAACCTCTTCACCGTCCTCCTCCGTAACTCCGCCGCGGAAACCAGCTCTCCCATAGCCCTCTGGGCGGCGGTGAAGAGACAGTTTCCGTCGGAATCGACGTCACCACCGTGAGACAACCTGAATAGGAGCGGGGACAAGGATTTATCTTGTGGATGCTTCCACAGTACTCCCTTGGCGTGGAGACGTGATAGGTTTCTTCTTTGTTGGTCTTCCAATCCGGTGACGTCATCCCATGACGTCGTGGTTGTTGTGGTGGTGGTGGGCCCAGGGATATCGACGGGGGTAGGAGGTGGGTCCCGCCAGGTGAGTTGGGGTGGGGATACGGTGGTGGTGTCACATAGGATCTTTCCCATTTTTTGTTTATTATTTTAAAATTGTGGTTGGTTGTTAGAAAGAAAGAGGAGAGAGTTAGGGTTTAACGGAAAAGAAGAAGAAGAAGAGAAGAGAGGAATGAACACGTGGGGGCTGGGGAGATCTGAATATGAGAAGGAGATGAAAGGAGGAAGGTAGCTAGTAGTAGTAGGTAGGTAGAGAGATTGATAAAATGAGGAACGTAAACGCCGCGAGTGAGTGAGTGAGACTTTTGGAATTAATTAAGGAATGTTACCGTTTTATATTTGTCATCTGGTTGTCAACACTTGTCAATTGTTGATTGGTTTAATCCTAGTAACGTTCGGGGTGGTATTCGAGGTTGGAATATGGCCATATGGGGGTGACACCTAAGCAAGATGCAATATGCAATATGCAATATGCAATTCCACCTAAACTAAACTAAACTTGGGTCTTCCTTCTATCCCCACAGTTGCGGGCCCAATGGACCTCATATACCAAGGCCTTTTTCCTTTGCTTTTCCACTTTTTTTATTTGATTTTTGGCCCAATCCACAACATTTATCAGCGCCCAACTACAATTGTCAACATTGATGACAACAAATCAATTGTTGGGTATAATCTCACACCCATATACACCCTCCGTCCTTTGTTTACTACTCGTATTTCATTTAAAGATCTTATTCATTTATTTACCTTTTTATATAGGGAATTGATTTGAAAGGTAATTTGATTATTCGACGTAACTTATTATCCAATTGTCACTCAATAGTAAACCCAAAAATGATCTTCTCCCCCTCTCCTTAGTCTTTATGCCAAAATTAAAAGTAAACAAATGATTGAGACGGGGAAGTATATATACAACCACTACAAAACCGGATATATCAAACAAGTAGTCTAACAAAAATTGTTACCCATCATTTCAGACTACTACACTAGCTATTATCGTAAATAATATCTCTAATATATCACTCACTGCGTATTTGTTATCTACCACCGTTGGGCGTTCATCCAACACACGCTAACAATAACAACATTCACTATGATTACAGGGTTCACATGGTGTGTTACGTTCATGCTTTCTTAATGCTATATTACACATAACATAATCACCAAAATACGTGTTTTTTCCCTTAAATATATGCAAATCGAATATAAACGGCATTAGACAAGCGTGAGTATATAACACCCATAAATAAATACTAATATTCATAAATCACAAAATATCGTCAACTAAAGGCCTCGATTGTTTGGCAAAAAGCGATCACTATCATTTGCCTTGTAAATTATCTTTGCACATGAGACATGACTACTTAAGATACTTTGAGAAAGATGAAAGAAAATGAAATATAGTTAGTACTTCTATAAACAATGGATATTCATATAAGGAAGACAGGATAATAATGCAAAGGGACCCTATTTTGACTAATCTAACCAATTCAAATCCAACAATTGAATTTTTTAATAAAGGACAAAGAGAAACATACAACATTTAATTAAATTAGAACATGCAAATTGAGATTGGGTCTTGCTCAATCGGAGAAAAGACAGATCATTCAACAATATAAGGGATAAAGTGATGACGTGAACCCATTAGCCCAAAACGCTAATTAATTTGACAAATAACCTTACTTCGAAAAAAAAAAAAAAAAAAATCTGTAAATTTAGCTTAAACTAACCACTCAACTGTTTTACTTATTACTTCCTCCGGCTTGCTGTTTTCTTCTCATTTNNCTCACATATATTAGAGAAACGGGAAGAAAAATAAAAGCCAGAGGGAGTATCAGAATATGAGTACATTAGAGGTTTATACAGGGTATTGAAATGATACAAGAACTTCCTCAATTATGCATCTGAAAACACGAACGTGGCACGGTAAGAGCAAAAAGAACAAGAGGTTAAAGCCAAGAGACAAGAGTAGTCACCCAACCTCATCAGTCTATCATATATATCAATGCAATAGTAGCAGTATAATGCAGCAAGATGTGTTCACTGATGTTACAATCCTGCAAGATTAAGAAATAAAATCGACTCTTATAATTTGTTCGATTATTCTACAGTTGTGATTAGAGGTTGCAATCTGTCACTTTAAAACATAACCAATTAAGCTAAAGGAATGTCTTGCTCAAACCTTATATATTTGTCATCGAACCTTTAAGGCTCTATTTGGACGATGTGAGATCTGTAATCTCGTCTAATAATAATAATAATCATGTCGCGCGCCTGTATGTTTAATTACATCTATCTAATTCGAGTACTTTTCATAAATCACAAACAGTCGAGTACCTAAATGAATAGTCGAATTGACGTAAACTTGCAACATAAGGTAAAGGTTCTAGGGGCATCTTAGGAGATAATCAAGCAATATACCCCACTGATATCACTCACATGCATCTTATCATATTAGACAACATTCACAAACATCTTTCCATTTGCATTAGATGAGAATGCTCATTATGTTAGCTATACCATATTCATGCAACATAACCAACTGCTTTTGATACCATCTTTCATTTTTATTTTTCAGACTATAAATAGACAGCTGACCTTCCCTTGTCGCCATTTATAGTTACTGTGGATGGGCCCTAATCACCGGAGAGTTTAGGTCAATTAAACAATGAGGCAAAACACACTGACATGGGATTCAGTACTTTGGTATAGCTACGATCTAAAAGGACTTGATCAAGTACGAGCTAAAGGGACTCCATCACATAGCTCGTAGACAACAACTTAGGTTTGCAACAGAATGCTGGTTCCATCAGCCTGGTGCAACTGATATAAACAGACTATCTTGAAGCATATCCAAAATCCTTTGAGAATGTTTTACTACATACTATTTCATCAAATCTGTAAGTAGCCTATTCACCAGGATTCGTGTGCTGCAGTATCTTACTAGAGTTTAGAATCGACAAGTACTCTAACAGGGGTGAACTGAGTGTGACTTGTTTAAGAGAGTCGAATACTCTGTATCACAGGATTATTAGTTACTACTCCATATGCTACGACTAATTGATGACACTTTAATGACTCGATTCAACCTTAAGTACCCCCCCTTTGCGATTAGCAGCAAGAAATTAAATAATCTCACTGATCAAGATAAACGTAAGGGCCCTAAACCCGAATTAATGTATGAAACAAGTGCAGAATGCATCTCACTTAATCACTATCAGTATATGAATTACTTGTGGCATCCAACAGTATAATAAGAAGTTGAGCGTAGCTTCTCTGAGTAACAACAGCTTGAGGGTCCCAATTCAAAAACAAGTGAGCCCACTCCAGTGCCTCATAAACTTGATATGATTTATCATGCATATATATATATATAGTAGAATTTTGTACACGTCTCGGTGTCCTTTTATCTATCTATCTATGTCCTGAAAAGTTGAGAAGATAGTTGGAAGCCTCAAAATCCGAAATAAGAAAAGCCTCTCCTCCAACAACGGCATCACTTTGAAACATCTCTACATACAGCAGCAAATTGGTCAGATATCACCACCATGAAGGTAAGCAACCCCCTTCTTCATTAACCAAATCTATACTTTACTTTCAAATCACGGTAAGCCCACTCATTATTTCATTTGTATTTTGGTGCAGTTACTCACGTGGATGCATCGTAAATTTAAGCAAGGTAGCACTGAAACACTCACAGACTTCCCCATTGGTAAATATTTACTTCTTTGTTATAATAATTATACAAAGTAATATTTACTTAGATGCAGTTTCAGAATAGTGAGTGAAAATTCTGGTTTTACAGGGCAGCCATTGCTTGACGATCCTAACTTCTATCACAAGCAAAACCACAGCAATGAAACTTGGAGACAACCTCAACTATCATTTACCAATCATGAAACACCAAACTTCACAGACTTGGAAGAGTTTTCTGATCTTTTTCAAGGATTTTTAACAATTGGTACCCTTGGAACAGAAGCAGGCTTCACGGAGCCAGAGACGCCCAATTTTGATGTGTCTTTCAACAGACTTGCAGAAGAAGAGCATCAAGTGACAGAGAATGAACTGAGGATCATCAACGATGAGCTCGAGAAGGTGCTTGCAGCTGAAGCTAAAGATGATGGTTGGACAGACTCCTCCAGCCGAAACAGTCATGTTAGCAATGGCAGATGCAGTCATGCAAGCACCATAACTCTGAGTGGCAAGCCACTCGAAATTCCAGAAAGCACAAATCTAAACTGTCCACTTCAGGAGTATTTATTGGGATCCGCTGTCGAAATGCCAGAAAAGGCAGCGGTGCCAAAAAAGAAGAACAGGACATCTTTAGGTGAATTATTTGAGAAGCAAAAGGCAGAAGAGATTTCTGTAAGCAAGCCTAAAAAGGGGGAGAAACGGGAAGACAAAGAGACTGAAAAAACAGGTATGAATCTCATGAAAAAGATACCTAAGAAGAAAATTGCCAGTGCAGCTTCTAAGAATTCAGCTGCCGAAACAAAATTATTCAAGGTACGTCATATTGTTAATAAATTTGATCAAAGGATCAGGAAAACATTTCTGGTCTCCTGAACAAACATTTGTAACCATCAAATGCAAATATCTTGTGTAGTTTTTTATGTTTAACTGTAACAAAATTTGAATGTAGATCCTGCACAAATTTCATAGGAAAGTCCATCCAGAATGCTTGATAACAGCTACTGAAAAGCCAGACAAGTCACACAAGATCAGATTCAAGGACATGATACCCTGCAATGCTGGCTATTACAAGAACAAACATACCTTCTCTGACGAGGACATCTCTAATCTCTCGCACAAAGCTCGCCGTATGGCCCACATGCGAGTTAACAACAACAGTCACACCAACTCATCCGAATTCAATGTGGATGCTACTAATTCAAATGGGAGCAGGGAGTGCTGGATCAAAACTGATGCTGATTGTAAGTTTAACTTGCCTCAACATAATAACTCATTAAATATCATAAACAGACTTTATCAACATCATAAACAGACTTTCCAGCTCAACCAGCTGGGGTCGCTATTACCGGTGGCATCCTACATTATTGATTATACGGATTTATGTTCTGATGCCATGATTATGTCTTCTGCAGACCTTGTTTTAGAGCTCTAGAGAGCGGATGCCGGTCATTCCATAAAGAAGCGGTGCTATACATATGTTTGTGATGCTATCTATATATATTATGGTGTGACACCATAATATATACTAAATCAATGTAAAATAGTAATACTGATGAGTGGTTGAGCTTTGAAGAAGCAAGAAGATAATAAGAGGAACTTGGTTCGTGTCATTATGCATACTAAAACAATGTAACATACTGTTGCTGCGTAAGTGTTTGTACCGACAACTCTGTGTAGAATTATGCTTATTTGTGATAACAATCCTGGTTTGGCGGTAGTAATTTGATTGTAGACGATGAAAAAGATTATCACCCACCATCCGTCTTACTCTTGAGACGAGATGAGCTTTTAAGAATTTGCAATTTTTACTTGAAATCCTACTCCTGTAATTTTATTTGTGTCCCCTAAGGTTTGTCTAACTAAATCCTACTCAGTTTTGGGAAATCCTAATTTACTTGCCTGCAATATCATCCCAGTGACCTCAAGGTAATGTTGCTAAAATTAGTCCAAAACAATAATGTTATTTTGTGAATTTGCCCCGATAACAATTTCCGATCACCGTATGGAACTATGAAAAGAAAATTAGAAATAACTGTACTGAAAACTCGTGTTTGAAAGGTTTTTGAGTGAAGTAATTAATAATATCTTGCCGTAAAGCCATTTTTTCATCTAAGCTAATAGATGTAGTAATTGATCTAATACATACACACAATCGTTAAGACAGATGAATGGATCTCGCATTTTGCTCTCCCTTAAGCCAATTTGCTAACAAAACAGACAAAAAATTCCCCTCTTTGCTCACCTTTTCCTCCTTCAACCAAACAATGGGTAAAGGGCTAAAGGCCCAATTTTCAAGCACACTGCACATTGCACTTACAACACAAGTAATTGCAAGTTTAAGTTGTCATACGGCATCTTCAACTACATTATCTCCAACTTGGATATAAAAAAAAAAAAAAAAATTCTTCACCGCAACAATTTGTAATCGACGAAATTAATTAAGGTTTGTTTGAACTTTTTTTTGGTGAAACAAGGTAAAAGGAAGGGATCATTCTTTATTAATCATTGTAATCCGACAATTTGAAGAAACGAATAGTCAAGACTCAAGAGTATACTGTAGCCACTGCCCCCACTGGAACAACTAAAAGAGACTGAGCCACTGCGAGCCCGCAATTGCTAAAGCATGGTCAAAAGTTGGTCACAAAATTATTGAGCTAATCTGAAAGGAGCAATGGATTACATCCTTAAATCATTTTAAATCTAGACCCGAGCAACTCTACAAAACTTTGTGACCAAGAAACTTGTTCCTTTCCGTAGAATCTACTACGGGATGCCTATGTAGGTAATTTTACCCGTTTCAACTATTGTCAATCAATGCAGAACAGCAACAATCNNGTTGGAGACACTCGGACTGGAAGCGTTTTCCACAGCAGGTACTGTATCCGTTGGAGACTCGGACTGGACCCTGGAACCGTTTTCCACAGCAGCACTTCTGACTGGCTGAGATGTCGCATGATTTCCGTTGGAGACACTCGGACTGGAAGAGTTTTCCACAGCAGATACATTATCCCCCATGTGACCATTTATCTGAAATCAAGCAACATTGGCGGATCACATTTACATCTGTTATCATGGTACTTCCAGGCCTTTTACACAGATTAAAGGTGTATAAATATTCATATCACCATTCTCACTTCTGATATCTACGGGTACCGGAGCGGTGGATCCCAAGAGTGAAGACACGTAATTTTTGTATTACTCTAAAGCCAACTTTAGTCAAATTTCATCTAAATTAATGATGTCTTTTAGACATAATGGAGTGTTTAAATCAACATTAATGACCATGTATCAAGGTAAATTTCACATAATGTTGCCAAAAAAATATGTCCACTTCAGAGCAAAAAAAAAGTTTTACTTTGATGAAAAATTCAGTTATATTACACTCGATCACCAAAGTAAGAAATAAATCCAACAAAAGATCATTAAAATGGAATTAGTGAAACCAAGCGGAATAAAAGTAAAATTGACTTGGACCCCAAGGTGACAAAATGGAATTTTCGCCAAAAGTAACATTCACTTTCTATATCTCGCCCTTCGGTCTTACCCCATAATCCTATATAGGCTATTGATTGTTTGTGTGTTTAAGGACTGGAAAGCATACCCAAGTTCAGTTAGTAAGTTGATGGAATTTCCACTATAGCAATGATCATTTAAATCCAATAGACCATCCACACTCCGTGCAAAATAAACATAATCATCAATATAAAGCAACAAACACCAGAAACGAAAAAATGAAAGAGCATGGTGAAGATTAAGATCAGTCATGTTAGCCATTTGACCTGCCAAAAAAAAAAACATACCTCACTGGATCTGTTGGAAGTTGAAGGAGAGGGTACCGAGGGTAAAGCAGCAGGCAAAGATACAGTCTGTCATGTCATAAAGTTAATGAGATATGATCGATAATCAAAGAGCATGATCACTAAAAGGGTACCAGAAAGAGCTTCAGACTTCAAGATTCTATCATTTGATCAGTATAGTACAGATAAAACACTTTACCCTTGAGGGAACTGCAACTCGTGAATGTTCAACACCAACTCGTGGATGTTCAAGAGCGGGTCTAGATGCATCAGGCGAGGAATCCTGAAATTTAAGAGAAAATAACTACATCTGTAAGAGCTAGATGCCTACATTAGTAAAATGAATAGCCTAGTGTTTTGAATTACAAAAACACAAAGAATTCCACAATTGGGAAGAAAGTAGACCTGGCAAACAGATCGTGTCGAATTCGTGTCACATGTAAACGGGTCACAAACCCTCCAACCCAAAC
>LHUT01000198.1:60914-72439 GCA_001412135.1 Silene latifolia subsp. alba
GTGTCATTGTTTGCCAGCTCTAGAAGAAAGTGATGACACTGGGGAAAAACTGAGATTGGGAAACCCAAAAAAATAAAAAATAAAAACACCACAAAACGTCGCCTGAAATTGTCATCAGAACAGTGCTGCTTTCATCTCAAAGTAAAATAAGTCTCTTGATAAACGGTCTCATTCTATTTTTGTGTGAGACCAACCATTCATCTAAAAAGCTGTATCCATCTACTAACTAAAAAACTAAAATAAGAAATATCTAACCAAATATATGAGTCGCTTTTATAATAAGTTTATCATGAAACTGTCTCATGAAAGAATTTGTGAATTTATTATCAACATAAAACATTGGTTGTCAACTTCGATTTTTTTTTCCCCAAATATATGTAGAGATACACGTAAAATTGCTTGTGATTTATTTTCATATTCTAATTTCTAAGAAGTTGTAACTATTGTATTGTGTAAGAAAATATTTGTTAAAGTCAACATCCTTTACCCATCGAAGTCAGATGGGGACATGATAAATGGGATGGAAGAAGTGATATCTTAGTAGTGAATTCTGGAAGTATTTACTAAATAATCATGTCAGCAAAAGGTGAGAACTAACAGTTAATATTTATCCAGTACGAAGAAAAGAAGACAGAAAAATCATGCCTGAATAAGAGCATTTAATCGGTTGTCTTCATCCAGAGTACAAAGTAACAATTTTCCAACTCCATCCTTTGTCTCGTCCTGCAAGTTGTTTAATTATGTCAAATAAAGTAGAACTTTCATTTTGTATTTTTGTAACTAACTTGTATACAAAACATAAATTTAAAAAAAATCAACAGTTGTACCTGCTTTATTTGAATTTTGCTGAACTTTTGGACCTGGCGTAAGAAAAATGCACTAGCGTCATCACAGCAGCGAAAGGAAAGGGGATAATAATTTAATTTTCTGTTATCATGCAGAAATAAAGTTCAGGAGTTGCAACTCACCAAAGTGTGGACTCTATTGCTGACAGCTTGGAACAACTCGTTCATTTTTATCATTTGTCCGCTTACAACAACAACCTGAAAAATGGAGTTCAATGTAACAATAGCTAATTGAAAAGGTCCAACATCGACTAAAATAGCTCATCGTATGATCAAGGGGTTTAAGAGTCCCCTCAAGAGTGAAGTCTAGCCTTCTGGGGCGCCACAAGCCCACATGTACAAAGCCTTACCCACAGCTAATGGGAGACTGGGAAGAGAGTGAGACAAAAAAAGTACTTCCTCCATCCCATTTATATTATAGATTTAGTGATGAAATACCATTATCATTCTTGGACTTACAAAAGTAAGGCTACTGATTGCATCCATTCAAAATAGAAGTGTTACTTAGCTAGGGATATTATGGAAAATTCATCTTTTTCAATTTACTGTATATAGAAAGGGGTCCACTATTTTGGGATGGATCTTCAATCAAGTGAAGACCAGATAAATGGGATGGAGAGCACAGGAAGATAGTAAATTAATTATTAATTAATGGAAAATTAAAGGAAGAAGAAACGAAACAAGGGACTAAATTTAACAGAGCAAAGGTGTATGAGACATGAGTTAAGAAAAGTAAAGAGAACAAGTTTGAAAAAAAAGTGGGGGGGGGATTTTACGAGCCATATTGACATGTCCAGCATATTGCACAGTCAAATGAAAAACAACTTTTTCCTCTGTCACATATAGACAGCTATTCCATATTCAAAACAAGCAGCTGAATATCGGAAGATTCAAATATGCAAAGATGATTGGATATGCTGAGCTAAAAGCTGAGAAGAATGATGTTCATTTAGACGTCAGAAAATAGCACCTTCAGATGCAATTTGGAATAATGAGGGCAGAAATGCGCCAAATACACTTGTTGCTCGCACCACATAGGTACGCCAAAAATAAAGAATTGGTATGGTACGAGACACTATAGAGGACTTGTCAACTTCACATCAAAATCAGTGTCGATTATAATAATCTAAAAGAAGTCAAGAACTGACAAGGTTTTCGCATAATCCTTACCTCGTCTCTAGTAGAAGAAGTACATTCTACAATTTCATCGAGTTTACTACTTGACTCGTCAATTTGGGAAGATAGATCTTCCTCGGTTACCTGCAGCAAGGAATAAAAATGAGATGAGACACATTACTCCGTATAGAAAATATTTCGCAGACTGACAATTGACAAACTGTAATTTATGAAATTTCTCAATGCAGGATGCAAAGATATAAAACCACATGTACGGATGTACCAGATCACCTCAAAATTTTACGCCAGTTTACATTTGCATTGTTAAGTGAAGTCTAACAGGACACACAGTCAGTCAGTCAGTCAGTCACACACCACAGAGTCAGCAAGCAACCACTGGCTTATCCACCCATTTCTCCTTAATTCTCGCAGTCTCGCTCTGTATTCTAGCTTTTGACAAGTACAGTGAATTTATATTTAACAGACAACGCGGGTGACATACGTCAAGAGAAGTGCCTTGGAGAGAAACCACGAACAGAAAGGTGACTATTACTTATCACTTGCCAGCACAAACAAGAAAATAACATTAAAATGCATCAGTAACCAAAGTTACTATCACGATAACAAAGGGGTTTTCTTTCTTGTTGTACGAGTACTAACTGAATGTGGCCTAGTCTGAAAATAGGTAAAACTAATAAATGAACAATTCATAATTTATCCTAAGAATTCAGTGAGAGAGCCACAGATTGACAGGCCACTATATCAGCATAAATCAAGAAAATTAAATTTAATGAATGCTACGATTGCCAAGTCAGAAAACAGACAAGAAAATTTAAGATTATCTCAACTGATGTCAAAATCCTGAAAGAGAGAAAGAGGTTGCTCCTTTAAAAGACGTGGAAAACAATAGCAGCATACCGAATAAAATCATGAAATGAGAACTTAAACACCACCACTGATAATAAACTCATAAACCTATATGATAAATTGATAATAAAGCCAGAAAAAACGTCAATAACTAGAAGCTTAAAAAGGTACAAGGCCAGAAGAGGGGATGAAACCTGCCTCAAGAGAGTGAGAAACATCAGATAGCTGATTATCTACAGAATCCCTGGCATCATTGAAGCTGCGCTTGGTGGCAAACATGAAATCATGAAGTTTCCACCCCTAACAAAGAAGATAAAAGTTACCATGAGTTGGCAACTTCAGCTCTAAAAGTTGTAAGAGTAATTAACGATTAAGACAAGCATAAGGTGTGTAACTAGGGAAGAAAGTGGGGAGTCAGCCAAACCATGTCACAAGTCTCAACAAAACCATGTCACAAGTCTCAACAACATAATGGTTATTTAGACAAGTATAATAGCTTCAAGCATTGTTATTACAAACAATAGAAATAAAAATAAAAAACTGATTGCTCTACTGTATCAATCTCAGAGGGCACAATAAGGATAAGATCAAAGACTCTGTGCATATATGACCTTGCTTGCCTAGGTGGCATATGTAAGTTTACCAGAGAGCAATCTTCCAGCTCGGAATAGAACTACATGAATGGTAGAGGTCTGAATTTCAGGGTGAGATTACACCTTAGACCCCAAGACCAACCAAAAGTGGAACACACACTTCTCCCTAAAAGGACTTGTCAAACAGAAGGTCAACAAATAACATTTTGGACACCCGGCAATGATATCCAGTGTCATCTTTGGCAAGAAAGTTACACGGACAAAAATAAATTTGTGGTGGATTAAAGATAATGAGATGAGATTTTACATTTGATGCTGAATGCTCCCAAAACCCCCAACAACTTATCTCATTGTAATATCGTATATTATAATGAGTGATAATTTTACACGAGTTTTTGAGTTTTTTGTCAGATAAATTTTGAGAATGCACATTGCAACTCATAACATGGCAACAGACAATAGCGCCTATTAAATCAAAATAACAGAAGACTTGGTCAAGCAAAAAAATAGTAAATGCTGTATATAAATATTGATTCTTCATGTTTAGAACACTACCTTCCACCAGACATATCCATACCCAATAACTACAATAACAATGATTACACCAACTCGTCGGCCACCTGCAAAATTAAAAAACAACGGAATGAGTCAGTATAGACTACACACACACACACACACACACACCCCTAGCATATGTAGAACCTCAAACATATGTAGGTATATAAAATGTAGGGAGACTTAAAAAAAAAAAATTGACAAAGTATGCAACAAGGACTTGCACTCAGATACAAATAAATAAACCACGCACAAGCAGTACGTCATGATTTCATAAACTCGAGGAAATGATAATGGCCGTTTAGGCAGCACCACAGAACACTTTAGGAACCTAGAGCTATGGAGCACAGTGCTTTCACTTACGCACTTGCAATTTCTTTGTATATATCATTACATTGCTTCTAAGTTCTAAGCATCAAGAGATACCGTTTCGCTTTATAAAATTGTTGTATAGTTGGAGTCAAGTACGAAATTCTAACAATCTAGCCAGCACATAAGCTCTAATACTTTCGAAGATAGACTACTCATGGTAGCTTGAGACTTTAAGTGCCACCTCATACATTGATATTAAAAGGATAAAAAAAACTACAACAAGTTCCGGGAAAAAATCGGAGACGGCTGCTAACATGAAAATTGCTAATGAAATCTCCACCACCCAAGGGAAAAAGAAAAGCCAAACCCCACCCCGGCAAAATAAAAATAACAAAAATGACAAGACCAAAGAAATAAAAGGGCACCTGTTCTGCTTGACGTCACAATAGTCACTGATCGGCTTGATGCAAGAAGCTGCAATTCCTGCCTTAAACTATTCACCTGCAAAATACACAACGATAAACAGAAATTATAGACAGTCAACAAGTTTGATGTGGAAACCAGGAGTTCACCCTTGGGAACATTTATAGCCTGATATGTTAAATGTATACTCCCTCCGTCCCGGTCATTTGTTTACCATTTCCATTTTAGGATGTCTCATTCATTTGTTTACCTTTCTATATTGGGAGTATCTTTTAAGAGTATTTTGATCATCCATATCCATAATGATCCACTTGTCATTCAATAACACTAACCACAAGTGGTCCCTTCCCATTTCCTTAATAATTGTGCCAAAACCAAAGGTAAACAACTGACCGAGACGGAGGGAGTAATACTTTTTATATATTAACTACCACAGATTAGACTCTTCTTCAAATAACAAAAAATGAAAAAATATCAGCAAGAAAAACAGGGGGCAGAACAGGTAGAGTGGAACGGGAAAGGAAATCATGATATACAGTTCACATTAATCTACTCTAATAACCCATAAGAACTACTCTAAGCTATATTGGATCAAGCACTTGCTCAAGGTATATTCTTCTAGTACACAGCCTTCATGTGACCAAGGTCCCAAATAAGTTTGCAAAGTCATGTTAGGTTTAACATAAGGAACACACTTATTGAATATGACATTAGAGAATCTAGCATGTAAATAAGTGTTCAACATGTCAAGGGTTTTTAATCCTACAAAAACGACAGCATTATCCCACTGTCTAAGTGGCTCCCGCAAATTGCAAGGTAAGGGGGTTGGATGTATGCAACATTACCCTTGAGTCAGCAACAAGTTAAGGTTTAATAAGATCCAGAAATAAAATTAATATATCCATGCCTCGAAATAAGTAAGTAAAAGAAAATGGAGAAGATATCTGAAAAGTGAAACCTGAGCGATCAAAGCGTTATTTCTTGGTCTACTAGTTGCAGGAGCTGAATCATTTTGTTTTAAGGGCTTGAGAACAACCTGTGATACAGTAAACCACGTCCTTGATTACTTAAATGCTGGAAAATTGAAGGCTAAATAATACTCCCTCCAATTTCATTTATTGTTCCCCTTTCTTTTTGGCATAAGAAATAAGGGAATCAATTNNAAAGAGGGAACAATAAGGAAAATGGATGAAAAGGGAAAGAGGAACAATAAATAAAATTGGAGGGAGTATAAGATTCTCAAATAAAGGTGTTTAGACCAGGCAAAGCAGCTAATGACCCAATGTGGTGCATAGCACATAATGACGAGTAGCTAGTAGCTACTAGCGTAAATCAGGCGTAAATGGACATAATGAGTAGCACAAATTAGACAGCAGCGGGTAGGGATTAGTAAAGAGGAAGATAGGAGGCTGTTAAGCTTAAGAAGACAGTGAAATTTAGTTAAAGATAAAGAAAGACCTTTAACGCGCCTGAGAGAACATCAGAAACACCTGGAACGCGTCCTTCTTTAGCCAAAACGGAACCTAGGAGACCTGCGACAGAAAAGATTAGGGTTTATGAGGAAAGAGAGGGGTGTAACAGTTGGAGGTGGACATAGCACAGTGCAAAATGCAGACGAGACTGGGTTCGGCTTTTGTATACGAAGATTAGGGCACTATAAAAGTAATAGGGACTTAAGGATAGCTAAATTTGGGCAATTTGAGAAGGTTAGGACAATTGACGGTATACATAGCTAAATTTGTCAAGTAGTCAAATCTAAGTATTCATTTTGATACCCCCAGCAGTTTTGAAAGAAGACAGTTTCAGCCTATTTTCTCAGGTATCATCCACCACAAGTCAACAGTTAGGGTCAACTCTAATATCGTCTCAATTCACCACAAAACAAAGTATACGAACATTAAATAGCTCTCTCAACCAACAGCAAGCCTTGACACACATTGAAGTACAAAAAAATAAAAACCATCGATTAAATTTGAAACAAGAATGTATAATTAAAACTCCGCAGCTATAAATCAAACAATATAAGATGAAGAAAGAAAGTGTAAAATAAAAAATAAAAAATACCGGCGCCAATAAGGATAGTGAGTTTTCCGAGGGGGAGAGCCATACATACATTAATCGCCTGCCTCAACAATTATTTACACCTGCGGAGTATTTATTAAATTAAATAATCCAAATCATATAAACCTTGCTCTTTTTCTCTTCTTTTTCTTTTTGTCTGAGGCTACATACATATACAATACAGTCAATAAATAAATAAGAATAAAAACCTAGATAGATAGATAGATAGATGTTTAATTATTAATTATTTTAATGGATGGAATTTGGAGGAAAGTTGAGAGTAGCTTGGAGAAGGGGGTTCTCTCTCTCTCTCTCTCTCTTTCGTTTTCTGTGTGTGAGTAGTTTTTAGAGAGCGTGGGGGGCTGTTTGGGCTTTAATCAAGGGCCTTCATTTGTCAAGTATTTTGGACTTCAACTCTATGGACTTCTACATACATCACCCCAATATATTACTCCAACGGTCCAACCTAATTCTTCCTTAGGACCCCGTACTAGCTAGTAGCTACTAGTGTAATACGAGCCCACAAGGAGGAAAACCCCAAACTTCTCACATTCATTTTGTCAATTTTTTATGGGAGTTAATTCAAATCTTGAGAATACAAATCACATATATCAGGTTAATAAACCTGTATACCAAGGTAAGAGCAATAGCAATAGAGAAACTCTATATAAAATTCTTCTTATGCCCTATTATATTTCTCTACTTTCAATATTTAAAAACTTTAATCCACAATAGAGGAAGTTTTTTTTTTCTTGGAAATAAACAGAGTTTAAAGACACTTCACATTTTCTATGTCATGGTCATTGGTCATCACATTTTCATATGCTTAGCAACCTAGTTCTTATTTTAGAACCCAATTCTTAAAATTAAGAACCAACTTTATGATTTAGTAGATCAACTTTTAAATAAAGTTCTTAGTAATAATCTCAAAAATAAGAACTACTATTGATAATGCTCTAATATGCTAATAGACGCATGCATATTTGTCAAACTATTGTCAAACTACAAGGTAATATGCTAATAGACGATCGAATACATAATAATATACAAACCAGGTATAGTAACAAATTAAATTAAAGGAGCTCACATTACGTACCAAGTATTTGTCAACATTATTTTGTCAATGTTGGTAGACGCATGCATATCTGTCAAACAATTCTAGTCAGCTAGTCTTATTAATTTGCCATCAGAACTCCATTATTGAATATGATCGAGCTCCATTTTAGACCAAACCATAACTCCATCTCCAACTATCACGATACTACGTAAATTACGTACATTTATACCTTCCCAATTAGTGGCCAATTCCGATGTCCAGCTTACACTGATACATACGGAGTAAAATTTTCATTTTCATATACTAAAACAAGAAAACATTATTTTATGCGTATAATTAATACCCTATGTCTTTCAAGTTATGCATCCCATATAATCATGCATTTAACGATATTCGACATTAATAAATTCATAGTCTCAAGATATGTATATAATCATCATTGATAATTGACCCATGTCTACTTAATCAATGGTTTATTAAATAAATACCGTAATTAAAATGAATTAGACTTAAATATCATGTGAATATTTTTACATTCAGGTTATTAAAATATATTCTTAAGACACGCGTTAAAAAAACCGAACACCAATAACGGGGGCTCAATGTTCACTGAACGAAAATATAAAAAGCGCAAATTTTTATTTCAAACTGGAAATAGCCCATCTGAAATAAGACGGACCAAATGTAGTCATTTTACGATAAAATATTACAATTTCCTGATAAAATGCTACCGTCATTTTCAGAGTAAAAAATGACAACTTTAGTTATAAAAATATTTTGTCATTAAACGGTTACATTTTATTAAAAGAATGATGATATTTGGTGCGTCTTATTTCAAACCGTCTGATAGAAGACTTATTCTTATAAAAAGAAATCAAATGAATGCTCCAAGTGACCCGATACATTAGGATTATTATTCTTACGTAAGTGACTACGTAATGCACAAGATTGTGATGACATACTATATAGTTTAGTCTTCATCATAAGACTTGGGTTGTGTAGGTATGTAGATTATATTTACATAAATTATTGTTGACCATGGTCACTAATTAAACAGTATTATTAGAGTTTGATTGATTTCATTGAAAAGAAGTATAGATTTGCATTTGACTTAAGATATGTTCAAAGTTATCAGTAGGCGTATGCATTGAATGTGAATGCATTCCTTCGTAAGTTGTCACCACCACTCCTTCATCTTTTGATAATCTTTGTACTTGTTTCTTCACGTTGCACCCTTCATGTGTACACCGATAATAGCTTCTGCATGAATACCATATCAATCATAATTAAAATGCATGTCTCAAATACGTAATCATCACAATAATAACGATAATCATCCCAGGACTGTCTCAAATACAACTAATTAAGACTTACTAATATAATCCGAATTAATGTTTATATATACATTACTCATTAATAATAATCGAGTTATTAAGCTCATATGTAAGAGCTTAACCAACATTGTCTCATGCATGTTAGTATTTGTGATGAGTTTTAATCATTTAATTTGTGCCTTTTTAATTGGTTTATCTCAAACTCGTTAATTAAACTAGCCAAAGGTATTAAATTTGAATGAAAAATATAAAAATGTCAACAGTATTACTTATTGTATTAAATATGTGGTCTAAAGATTCATCATGATCATGATCAACCTGAATTCGGGAAAAAAATAAAAAAAATATGCTAAGCCAATAAACCGGATTAGGCATTTTCATCGATCACTATTAACTGATCATATTTATTATCATTTTTTATTAACCGTAATCATCTTTGAGTGTTTAAGAAATTTGAGCACGTAAGTGATCGACCATGTCTTTTGTCAGTATCTGACAGTCACCCTATATTATAATTACAATGATAAACATATTACATAATATCATAAGTACGTAGCGCATGCTTAATTAGACATCTATAGACTTTTCAAGATAATAAACTAGTTTGTCTTAGCTAGGTTTTATCGATTATCATTTGTCTCATTCAATAATTTCAATGTTATTGAGTGAGTACTCCACTTTTTGATTGTTCACATGATACTACTGTACATAGTAGTATATGTTTGCTTAAATTTATTTAGGAAAATCTAAGAGGTTATATATATAGCCAATACACATTAAAAACCCCAAAGAGATACTCAATTCGATTAAATTATATGGATTACTATGGAGTAACAAAATTTGAAGTTTTGTTTTTAACTTCCGATGTTATACATTCTATATATTAATCATCTATCTCGATCATCTTTAAATAAGAGTCGTAACCAATTACTTAATTGAGGATGATCGAGATGACAATGGATCATTGCATGTATTGATAATAAAAATGAAAGACGTAGATAGATAGATAGATACCTAGGAAAGTTGTTATTTTTGACGGCCTTTTGACCATATTTGCGCCATCTATAGCCATCATCAAGAATATCAACTTGGCTCCTCGTTTGAAAAGCATATCTATGCTTCTTCATCTTCTTCTCCGACGATACTGAACCATTATTATTCTTCCTCTTATTATTATTATTAACATCACTCATCTTTTTATTCACAATAATCACCCTCTTTTCATTATTATTAGCTTGATTATTATTCTTACATTTAACCATCAACGGCAACGGCGGCGGAGATTGAACTAATAAAGTCGGCTCATACTCCACTTGATGCTTCTGATGATCATCACCCGGTATCATGATCATCCCATTAATCAACGGCTCAGATTGGTTGACATCGTAATAATGATCATAATCTATATCATCAAAACTGCTATTGAAAGGGTGGTCGGTCGACGCGTGGCTAAATGAAAAAGGGAAATTGTTATTAGATGAAGAAGAAGCCGAGTTAGTTCTAGAAGAGGAAAATATGGAGTTAGTGGTAGTTTCCATGATATGGAGTATTATTATTATTAGAGAAAGATAGAAAGCTAAATGAATGTATATATGTAGTAACAATGTTTGTTAAAATGAAGATGATCGTTACATTATATTGAATTGGTTGTCCGTAATTGCATGATAAGTGATAACGTTGAAAAATATCCTATATGGCTGCTTTATTTTATTGATGGCGGCCTTTTTTTTTTGTTAGGGATAGTGCATGTAATTATGTAAGGACTACATATTTGGTTTAAGGTGGTAGCGTACGTGTAACCTTACTATCAGTCGTTACATGCATCATGTTTTGGGGAACATGGATGGTATATATTCTATACTTCTTATACACGGCATGGTTAATTTTGATAAATCATTTTAAGGTTTTTTTTGGCTAAAATTATCGTTTATTATCTTTTCTTGTATGTTATCAAAGTCGGTCTTAGAGATTACTATGATAAGATAATGTTATTAATGAAGTCATCTTAGATTATGACGAACTAAGTTTAAAGCTTGTGAACAAACCTCTTATCTTCTACACTATACAGATTATTATGATAAGATCATGTTATCAAAGTCTATTGATTGATCAATAAAATTCCTAGTGCGGCTATAATGAAGACGTAGCAATTTGGTGAATCTTGTAAATATTGTATCTTTACTATTGTTTCGATTCTTAACTTTATTATTGTGTGTGGTCATACCAAAAATCCCCTATATAATTGTCTCTCGCCATTAAAGTATGTTATTTAAGAAATGATAGTATGAAGAGCATTTTCTACTTGTTGATATTGTATTTCGTGTAATTCATGTGTGTTGCTTCTCATTAAACAATCAACGTA
>LHUT01000199.1:22553-35754 GCA_001412135.1 Silene latifolia subsp. alba
GGTTTGTGAAATCCTTTCATATGATCACCCTTTTTTTTGGGTATGTTTTTATGCATTGGATTAACTGCTGTTCTTTTTGTTTTTAACTTGTCTGCCCAGTTTTTTTTTAAAAAACATTTAGGTATTGTCATAGGTAAACATGGTAAGAATGGTTTGCAGGGTTCTTCACCAGACGCTGCTCAATAGGTTTTGCAAAGCATTCTGGTACGAAAATAGGTGATAAAGATAATTGACGTGGTTTTAAAATTGCAGTACATAATATATTACATATTCATAGGAATGTTTAAGTTTCACAATTTCCTGGGAATTAGCCATTACAGTAGCAAGGGGTAGACGTCGTGGTAGTTTTCTTATGCCTGATTATTTGTTACAAGTAACTTATTACTGTACTACTGCGCCACAGTTTTGTCTAGATTTGGGCAGTATTCGATGAAGTTATAGAATAAGGTGCTGGGGCCTTGCAAAAGCCAACATGTTAATCGTTTTTATTCCCACCTTCCAAAATGCGTTGATTCTACCCCTGCAGCACCGTTGTTCATTCAAGCGATAGTTGTTTGAGCGCCCATTTGAGCACTCCATTCCTTGAGAGAGCAGTAGTTGGCCCAACCTGTATGTAGAATTTGGCTTCACGAATTCTGGTTGCAGCAGCTTGTAGGTATTTTTCACGATCCTGATAAGTTGCATTCATGTATTAAATATTAGCGCGTAGTTAGGTCTTACCAATGCTGAGTAAAGTAAACCAGTGTACATTATTTAGGTGCTTAGTTTGATCTGAAAACTTACTTCTAGATTCATTTCATACATGTCTGTAGCTTTTTTTTGCATCAATTTCTCAGCATCAGTGGTGAATGCAGTAAACGTGTAGGATCCAGTTTCGTCAATTGCCTCAAATGTGATGTTCATCCTACATTTTCAAATTGGATAAAATGTTAACTTTGTTTTTATAACGTCTTGGTGATTAATATTCTTGGTTAGCAAAATTTAATTTGACTGCGTACCTAGGCACAGAAATGACATTTTCTCTCTTGCAGGTATCGCACTTGTATTTGACGTTAATATCTTTCTTGCTGCCGGTCCCGCAGTGGCTACAGCCTAAGTATAAATGGACATCCTTGTGATCAAACTCAGGGCTTGAGACGTGAAGCCAATGGCGCTCTTCTTGTAGGGTATTAACAGCCTGTCAATTTAAGTCCATATTGAAACAGATTTAGGCTAAGCACATTTAATTTGGGTATTTTTTTTGATAATATTTGTTTGCCTGCTTTAGCATTTGTGAAAATGCAGTATTTGTAGATTATTTTTCATTGTAAAATATTTACAGTTGGTTGTTTTAAGCTTTGATGACGCAGTTGATATGCAGAATGGTCAGATTTTACCTTTTTTTGCCGGAGTTTTTGGGTTGTTGTTGGAACTCTTTCTGTTGCTAGAGAACGTATCCCTAAGACTTGCTGATGTTTAGCTGAGATTTTTCCTTTATTTGCCATGCCCCTAATTACATTGTTAAACGTTTTAGTCATAGTTTTACGGTAACCTCTTAGCTGCTGTTTCTCTTAAAACATTGCATGTGTTGGCTTGGGACTGTGTATAGCTGCAACTGATGTTTAATTTGATGTTTGTATCATTGTTGCAGGTGTTTAACACCTCTTCTACTTATCAGAAAGTGAAGGTCCTTACCAAGCACGAAGCATGTCTGCCTTTTCCCCTTCCGGATTAAGCTTAACAAATGTTGATGATGTGGTTGACACTGAGAAGCCTGCGGGTAAATGTGAATAAACATTTGTTATTTTGAAAGTAAATAGTTGTGATTCTATTCCTATCCAAGACTCCCTGGCCCCTATGTACCTTTGTGATGAGAGGGTTTTAGAGAGGTGAAACCAATGACTGGGAAGGAGTTGGCTATTTCTTCTAGTTGTATCCCTTCTCTGGTAGCAAGTTCAGCCCATGCTGTAATAATCAGCGGTTGTTCCGTACTGCACAATTATTTAACACGCTGTTACCATAATTTGCAGTCAACATGAATAGCAGCAACAATATTTGTTATAAGCTATTGGTGTAATCTTCGTACCTATGATCGATTATGACCCATTCACGTACATCCAGAGGGTGCCCATCAGGACGGGGTACTTGTCGTACTGGCTCCACATAGATCAGTATCCCAACGACATCTGCGTTTGTGCAAACGCTTAAATATTTATCAAGTAAATGGCAAAATGGCTCTAGTAGTATTTTGTTTATGCCTATTCTTTTTTTAAAAATTATTAAAATTGATTAACAGATTATTGATGCTCACCATATCTGTCATCAGGTGATACAGTCCTCGGTATGGCAGCAATGGCTATGTACTCAGGACCCAGTGGCGGCGTTGATCCTTCAACAGGTCTGATAATGGTATCAGCACCAAAACTCAACTGGAAAGGGTGATCATCAGGACTGTATCTATATTTCTCAGGCATTGGCCTTATTTTTGCATTTGAGATGTCATACTCGACTTTATTGTGTATGATGTTTTCATATGCAGCAATATCATCATTGTAGAGGATAGTCTTAATTTTGCCTCCCTGTATTGACAGCATATAAAAATCCAATGACTTCATGATATTTCTGATTGCATTTAGTACTATTTTCATAAAACACCTAAACTTTTTTTTTTTGGGGTTTTAAAGTTCGAATGTGCAGCTTACTTTTACACTAAACCTTTTCAGTTCCCGCCTGCATCTACGAACTTTTATTAAAGCATATACTGTAAGTTTAATCAAAATACCATTTAATGTTTTAGGTTGTGTCTTCTCTACATTGGCTTAAAACTGCCTGCAATTTGGGTGCCTTAAAATCAGCTAGTGACCTTTGTTTCTCAGAAAATATTGGTGTATTAACAGATTTGTTCAAGAAAGTTGCGCTTTTACTGTTGTAATTTGAACTGAAATTTGTAATGACAGTTATCAGATTGGTAATGAATTTTACAGTTATCAAACATTTAACTGTGCTGTAGATACATCTGTAACTTTCTGATTTTTTGTCAATGCTAGCTTTCAGAATGTGGTTGTAGCTGGCAGTAAACTGTTATAAATACAGGTCCTACAACATTCTCTAGATCTGATGAGATACTATATACATGTAAACCAAATTCCTATAATTTTAAATACCTCTTCATCCTGAAAAACGATCCTTTGGAAATGAAGTAACTTGTTCTTTGGTGAAACTTGGGTATTGCCCTTGTCTATAACTTTGAGGCGAATAGAATGTGCTCCAACTTTCTCATCTAAGTCTTTGACAAGTTTTTTTTCAGGTTTCATGTTTCCTGCATCAAATAAATTAACATTTAAATTTTTCAGTGAATGGATAAAATTCACATAGAAATAACGACTGCAGACTTTTTCTGTATATCTTTTTTTTTGTAAACTAAAACCACCTCAGAATAGAACAGCCTAAATTGATATGGTTGATCACCTTTTAGGGTTCTTTCACGTTAATGGCAGCCTGCAATTCTTGTAGTTGCTTGTTTCTTTTGGTTTTGGGTAATGTTGGTGAATATTTTGGGTAACTCTGACTGGTTGTATTTATTTTGCTTGTTTATTTCCCACTTACACACTCAACCTTCCCATTCTACGGTTAATAGTTATACCTCAACAATACCTCTTGTCATTTCCACCATGCTTTTGAATGTGAAGTTCCTGCTTTTTATTGTCAGTGGTAGGTCCTTGTCCTTTGTAGTTCTAGTTTTTTGGTTTAGATTAGACTTTTTGGATAAACATTATCACTCCTTTTAAAAACTATAAATAAAGTACTAAAATGTTTGGCATTCTGAACGAGAAATGACAACTCCCTAATGCTTTTTAAAATGGTTTACCTAGTACAACCTAGTTTACTTTACAATAGTACTCTTTGAAATACTTTACTTATTTGTAATCTATTTCGGTTCTGAACTTTTTTTAAAACGGTAGCTTAGATTACGTTTCTTTTTTTTTTTCGTCACTTAGGTTAGGCCTTTATCTTTTTTTTTTTTTCCAACTTTTTCCTTTACGATTAAAGGTTTATAGGAAATGGTTTTAAATTTATTCGCGTGGTTCAAAACTTTTACAAGTAACCCAGTTTCGTTTGAATGCGCCATGTTCAAGTAAATGTAATATTTCACAATTAACATGTTGTAAGCATGTCTCCCTGTTCTGCCCATATAGCGTAAGCTGTTACTTCGTAATTATTCCTCGCTGCTTTAAACGGCTTCACTGTGCAACTATCTGGCAGAGTTACTAACTGTTTTCATTCAAAAATAATGTATTGTGCCATGGAAAACAATAATTCTACCATATTTCTGGATTTAAGAAGTACATGGTAATTGGGTTATCACCGGCACAAGCATTCGTATTAAACATCCTGCAATGTAATTTTATTACACTTACCATTCGCATTCAGAAATCAATAGCTGAACGTAATACTGGGATGACAGTAAATCTTAAAGACATATTCTTTTTACCCTTCCCCTCCCCCAAAAACGTTGATTTTTCTTACAGAAATCACTGGAAAATTGATTCTAGTGTCGATTTTTACAAAGCAACGAAGGACAGTTTTCGAATACATGCTCGAACACTGTTCTTGTTTGATTTGCATATCACCCCAAGCACCCAAGTAACCCAAATGTTCCTCTACAGTAAAGAGTTTTTGTATCTGCTGGATAGCTGTTCCTAAGACGCATTCCGATATCGGCATCAACTGAATATCTGCATGCCAGTTGTATTCCCTGTAACATTCAAAGAGCAACTGCATAAGATTTGTATTATGGAGAACATATTAATGACTGATATATGAGTAAATCAATAGACTGATCTATGTCACTAACCTGGATAGTTTATCTAATCCCGGCCCGCTGCAACACTTCAAAGGACACCGCATTCTTCACAAAATTGTCTGATGTGTCAGCAGCTTTTGGAATATGAAGGACCTTCAATTCCTGAGCAGATCTAGCTCTGGATAAAGCCACATATAACTGGCCATGGGAAAAACAAGGCTTCGGTAGATATACTCCAGCGCGCTGCAATGTCTGACCTTGAGCCTTGTTAATTGTCATTGCAAAACTAAGTTTGATAGGGAACTGTTTTCTTTGGAAATTAATTGGAAATTTGGAGCTCTTAGAGGGTTTCAGTGTTATCCTTGGTAGGAAAACGCGTTCCCCTGTGTAAAAGCCAGTAGATATTTCACACTCAATCATATTTGGGAAAAAACGTTTGCAAATTAAGCGCGTGCCATTGCATAGTCCTGCTGCTGGATCCAAGTTCCTTAATAATATTACCGGTGAATTTTCCTTCACAACCAGCTCATGAGGAGTCATACCTGGTGGACAAAGTGAGTTTAGAAACTCACCAGGATAGACATTTGAATGGTCATCAATAACGCTGTCAAAGCTCTTGTAAATATGACTCTGGCCTGGGAATTTATCTATTAGCATATGATTTATTGAGTCAACATCATTATTCCTTGGTGTTAATATGGCCCTTTCAGTAAATATGTCAGTGCTGAAAGTTTGCTCTTGAATTTCTGGGAATACAGCATCAATCAGTACCTGCTCTGGTTCCTTTTCTACATCAGCTGTAATCATTAAATTATCAGGCAACTTAATTAGCCCATTTTCAGTGGTCTGTAGTTCTCCATTACCTAGCTTGAGCAAGAATTCTGAGAATTCTGGATCAGCCCTAGCCCTGATGTTTTCAGTGAGGCTAAATTTGGTCAATAGTGGCCAAATAGCTGAACTTACAATGCTCGCATCTACGGCCTCTTGTTGTGTACGCCGGGGAAGAACTGGAAGCACCTGTCGAAAATCACCACCAAAAACAATAACTTTTCCCCCAAAGGGTAGATCACTACTGCAAATATCCTTAAATAACATATCAACTGCTTCAATATTCTGCTTTTTAGCCATGGACGCCTCATCCCAGATTATCAATGCTGCTTCCCTTAACAAGCATGCCAAACCACTCTGTTTAGACACGTCACAGGTCAATACTTCATCAGTATCCAGCGGTATTTTAAATCTTGAATGAGTTGTCCTGCCACATGGTAAGTTTGAAGCAGCTATCCCTGAACTTGCTGTTGGCAGGCATATCTTCCCCATTGACTGCACCTTTGCATATAAGGCTCCATATAAAAAAGTTTTTCCTGTTCCACCTGGTCCGTCTATGAAAAAGGCACCTGGTGTGCCAGTTTTAATGCAATTCATTATAGCCTTATACGCAGTGCGCTGTTTTACATTGATCAGTTTCCTGGAAGCTAATTGCAAGAGAGGAATTGGAGCGTTTAGAGCATCAATGATGTCTCGCGTGCCCTGCATTGTTATTTCCTGGTTAATATGTAAATGTTCCAAATTGAAATGCGCTAGGCTCTTCCCCATCCCTTCTAAAAATTGTTCAACTTTACCTGCTGTCAACTGTAATATTTTAGCATCATTGCCTGGGTATTGTTTTGCAAAATCCTCTGAAAGGGCCGAGTAATATTGTTCCCAAAATTCGGCTGGATTATTGGGACAGCTGAAAATCAGAATTGTCGCAAAAAGGCGGCGCAAGGCATTTGGCATCTCTACATTCACAGCCTCGTCCATACACTTTTCAGCTGCATTATCTTGCTCAAGAATCCCTCTTTTTAATGCGGCCTCCTGATATGATGCACAACAAACACCGTTGACCGTCTTTAGATCCTCAAAAGATTTAGGGCTCCTTACATGCGCTAGCAACAATCTTAGGTAGTAGCGTTCACCCTCTCCAGGTGAGGCATGCGCTACTCTACCAATGACTATACCAGAGTCCCTTCGCTTCCAGCCATTTTTCTTGTCTACCCAGACAAAATGTTCTGGAAACTCACTATACAGATATTTCTCCCCTTCAGGTAATTTGGCATTAGTGTTAAAAAATTCAGTTATCATTGTTTTTGCTCTGTGTTCGTCAGCTGCATCTGTGGCAAGGTCTTCATTTGCTGCAAAGCTGATCATCTGATTGTTTGGAGTATGTACTGGGAGAGGTTGCACAGGTGGGTACACGTAAAAAAGGTTGAATCCAAAAATTCTCCAAGCAGCTTCCGGTGGGGAAACCCATCTACCATATTGGTATCTGTGTATCTCATCAACTAACGGAGCAACCCCCCCACTTTCCACGTTGAATAAGACCCGGTCATGAACTTTATATACATATTTATATAAATACTTTACTGCGTTAATTGTTGAACAAACTTCAACATTTAAGTGGCAGTCAAACATGGCTAACAGATAAGGGTTGTAAGGCACCACCGATCTATTATCCAATTTACCCTTTCGCACCACAATTTTTTCACCAGTGTCTCGGCACCTATATAATGGATAAGAGTCTGTTCCATTTGTAGTGAAGGTCCGGAAATTTTTAGGGTAAGCTTTACTACATTCTCTTTTCCCATTTTTGGTTTGCATACAGGCGCAATCTGGGAAAGCGGCACCACATGGCCCATGCATCATATGCCCTATTACAGCTGCCCTCAGATGAGGATTTGCAGTTGATGGTATTTCTGCGGACACATATTTATCAAATTTTTCTGGTGACGTGATTTTATAACCTGGTTTCAGAATTATCAGGAAATGTGCGTGTGGTAGCCCCCTTTTCTGAAACTCAACCACATTAATCATAGCTGCGACTTCGCCAAACACTTTTTTCCCTTATTTGTTTTCTCAGCAGCGTCAGTTTAGCATGGAAGATACGTGCCAGAAGATCCGGCCTGTTCTGCGCTTTCTCACCAGGTGCCAATTCATCCTTTATCTCAGCCCAATTTGGATTACACGTTATAGTTATGAAGAGATCTGGTTTCCCGTATTTCTGGACAAGGGCCATTGCATTTAAATACCGTCTCCTCATATCCCTAGGCCCCCCTAGGAATGACGGTGGCAGCACTATTCTTTTGCCAACATTACACGCGCTGTTTTCACCAAGCTCTAGCGTGTCTAGGATTCCTTGATAAAGATCTGCACGAATGGTGTCCTGGTTTAAGCGCAGGAAATCCAATCTTGTGTTTTCAATTTTGACGTACATGTCTACAATGAACTGTTGAAACAGTCTTACTCCTCTGATAACCATGTTGCCTGGCCTGATCTGGAATTTGTACGCATAATATTCTCTACACGATATGCGTTTGTCAGCTCTTGTCCGCCTTTTCGCTGCATCTGTTACATTTTAAAGACAACCTCAGTATTTATAGCCCGTGGCTACCACACAGCAAATATGGTAACAGTAATAAACTGAAACTTACTCGAAACTTCTGCTTGTATGAGTGATTCAGGTTCTCCATTTAAGGCTTCAGACAACGGGAATGAAGAATTGCCTTCACCATCGAAATTAGGACTTGACTGTTTCTTTAATCTCTGATGCCAACCACAATCTCCTCGAGGGAATAGAAGAGGATACTGTAATGGGTCATAGCAACCATAATAATGCTTAATGCTATGTGTATATTCACCCTTTCCGTAGGCAATAATATGAGGACCTGCATTTCCTTGTATAGCTGATGTGACCATAATTGGCGCATATTTAGCCCCCGAATTACCATTGTTTCCATGCTTTTTAGTGCCTATTTGGGTCAGATCGGAAGAGCNCAGATGTAGGTGCATTATACACACGCTGGTCATGACCTGGGTCAGTTGTAAGCACTATCCTTGTATCCTGAGTGACCTCTATCTCCTGCAAAGATCTAAAGAATTTCCCATATGGATTAGCATCCATTAGCCCCATAACAAGGGTAATTAATTCTTCCTTCAAATTAGGGAACAATCCTAAACGATTTTCCCTTTCATGCTGAGCATCATAGAAGTATAACTGCAGATATCTAGGAATACTATCCACGGGAATTAGATCTGGCAAATTATGATAAACTTGCCCCTGTGCTTTGAAAACAAATATCCCCTTCAAAGTCTTTGAATCAAAAGTTCCTCCCAAAGAGGTGAAAGCAAATAGGTTATTATACAACCTTGCAAATTTTTGAAAATGCAACGTTTCCTCATCTCTAGCAGTAAAAAGCCGTATCAATTCTTCAGGATATTCATTAAATGCCAGTTTAATATCACCACTGCAACAGCACATACCCTTTGCTTCATATTCAAATTTCTTTGCTCCACATTCTGCACAATAGGTTGGTTCTTTCAATTTGCTGGCTTCTGATGGCACTGGTTTACCACCGACTGCAGCTGGCACTTCTATTCAATATTCAATATCAAAAGTCATTTTTTCTGGACAATGGTTGTTTTAATACCTATACAGTTATTTATAATAAATTATTTGTGAATAAGCCCGCAATATCAAGTTTGGTTGTTTATTAAGGAACATTACTCTTCTTTCTCTGGCGTTTCCGTTTGGTTCCTGATGCCGAGTTTTCTCCAGATTGTTGTACAGGTGGTATGTTTCGTCGAGACCTATAAGGTTTGGTTGGCCCTGAGCATGCGTCGTGCATATCTTGACCTGTATTGAACGACGAAAAGCAACCACTGGTATTTAGTACCTGGACTGATTTTTGTAACGTTAATTATATATTTTTTTGGGTCTTAATAACATATTGCAAGCTCTCAATTTGTAGATTTAAAGGTTTCTTTACTTTGGTTTTGCTGCCTACGCCGTTTCCCTGCATGATCAGGTTCTACAGTTGCTTCTGTTGGCCTTAGAATTCTCCTAGATCTATATGACTGGCTAGCCGCCTGTTGCTGTTCGTTTGGTGCATTAGCTATCTTTTGTTTGCCAGTTAAGCTGCGCCTTTTAACAGGTGTAGTCTGACTATCTGTGTTCACTTCAGCTGTGGCGTGCAAAAATTAACAAATAGAGGTGGCAGGCAATTCAAAAGGCTGGCGAATTTTGAGTATACAGGTATAGCTTACTATGATAATGTTGCTCTGATAGATCCTGTGCAGCTTGATATGCTTGTTAATTTTGCAACCATTTTTGTAACTCACATGATATCAGCTTATTTATGACACCCTGCATCGTGGCCATTGAAAATACATACGCAAACCAAATAATACTATTTACTAATTTCCATTTAATTCATATTTCTGTGACCTGTAACACCCACACGGTATACCTGTATATTTCAGTCTATCACAAGTTTGCTAATAAGTAAACTAACCAACACTAAATTTGCCCCCCCTACATTAAAGGCACAGCATACTTTGTAAGTGGAAATTCCTTCTTGGCCAACGATAATATGCACATTATTCTTACATAATTTCCCCTAATATGGTACAATTCAAATTACTTCTACTGATCAAAGCATCATCGTACATTAAATATCAAAATGCCTTTACTCACCTATACTTTGAGAATCATCCATCAACATGCCACACTTAATTGACGGACGCTTGTCTTTTAATCTGAAAGCTTTTACCGGTATATATAACTGCCTAAACCTGTATCACTCTCTGCACACCAAAATTCAAAGAGTACCAATCATCAACTACATATTGTCACAACTGCCACATATACAATATGCAAATATTTTTTTTTATTTTAAAAAAGAAACACAGGCGTGCTAAACTGCCCTAGCCTTTTAGCATGCATCATACAGATTCTGAAACGATACGCCAATGCGACCCTATATTTGGTTTTTTCATGTTTCAGATTGCCAGGTAATTCTGTTAAATCTAAATGTACTACTGCAGTAGGACATTTGTCAAGGAATATGCATCTGATCACTTTACACCAAAAACACATAAAGATACAATTTAAATCCAACATCTTAACCGATCATTTTAAATTCAATATACGCTTTTAAAAGTTTATCTTTGCAATGAACACTCAAACTGAATATACAACTGAATCCAACACGATAAACAAATAAACCAGCAAAGCAAGCACATAGCGAGCCCACACATTTGGATCTCAGATCATAACCCAAACTATACACACAGAAATTGCAAAGTCAGGTTCACAAGAAGCATGATTGGCCAATAGTCATTCAATTGATTCATTACATTACAGAGGTACAGCTTTGAATGTTTCTGATTAAACTTCCTACAGCACTACACAAAAGGTTACCCTCTACTATTGAGTAACGTGCCATTTCGTCACCATCAGGGCCACAAAAGATTCAACTGTGCCTTCGAAAAGGCTTATTATTTTACATACATAAGTGGTTTGCATTCTACAGCAACCCTATAACTATTCTTAAAGCTGATAACTAATGCCTTGCAAGTTCTTTAGGCATATTGNTGCTATAAAAACAGGAATGGATTCCAAATCAGACGGTAAGCAAATTTGCTGGTCTCTATACAACAAGTACCTACGCCTTTGAAACCCACAATGTATCTGTGAATACTTCATCCTGTTGAAGTTAGCATCTTTCACAGAAAAACCATAAATGGTTTGAAAGTATTGGATAGCTTTTTTTGCCAAGCTTTGTTTGGCCTTTTCCACGGTGTCGCAGCCATCTCCAATAAAGAACCTTTCTTTGAATGCGTGGTCCGGCCATGTTATTGTAAAACAACAAACATATAGCCCACCTGGTTGGACTATGAAATCAACCTCATCAGCAGTCACTTTGTATGCAGCCACAATCTGCAGCCAAATACCCCATAGATCCACGATGATTCTCTTTGGCAGGGTAGTCGGGACCTTCACTTTCGTGTTCTTTATTGGGCCGCAGCTGTTACCAGGGGGGTCTGCTCCACCGATTCAAGCGCGTTACGCTTGGCCTTAAAGAATTGACAGCAAGCCTTGTACTTGTTCCTCCTCTCTAAATTGACATCTTCTATAATCACCTGCTTCTTCTGAACCAGGAAATCCACTGCCTGTTCAGCAGCTTGTTCCTCAGATTCAGCAAGGTTCTGTCCTTTTTCCCTTGTAAAGAAACATGCTGTAGGACCGGCACCTTTAAGAAGCACCAAATTAGCTTTGTCCATCGCTAAATTTGCTTGGCTGTATATCGGGTCTGGCCACTGAAGCGCCTTTGTTATTTCAGACAAGATAGAACGGAATGAAATCCTGAACTCATTTTTTTCCGGTTCCATTTGAAATCTTACCTGTAACAGGCAAAAAATAAAGCACTACCCAGAAGTAATAGCACCTTTTTCCCACAGAAATCCATTTCATCAATCTAACACTTACCTCAAATTAGCTAACAACTTTTCTATTGCTCTAAAAACAGCTCACCGCGTTTTCTAAGACTGTCTAAGACAACAACCACACACATCCATGACATTTGGTGTGCCCACCATGGATAACTTGCTCTGACAACCAAATGAGCATTCGTGGGACTCAAACCCAAAACAGAACAGGCACATTACTACAATGCATAAACATATTCCTACACACACCAAATATCCAACAGAGTACTTCAATGCATAACTACATTTTTACAATTACACATTCTAACAAACCACAAACACCAATGCATAAACACATTATTACACACAAAAACAATGGTATCTATACAATGTAACAATCTAGCATCTGTATTTGTTGTGTGTTATAACACACAGCAGTTAGATCTGCCACACAAAATAAAGCATAATGAACATTGTCTCCCAAGCACCAAGTGGCAACCCAAACCAATTTCTGAAATTTAAACTACAAATCAAAGCAAATTAAACATTTTTTTTAAAGAAGAAACTTAAGTCCCTTTTTGTTTACCTCTCAAATAACCTGACTCCACGGCTATCCAAATTACAGAGCTGCATAAACAAAACATAAATTAGATATACAACCTAACTAAGAATCATAGGGCCATTTGAGTTAGAATTTAATTATCACCTCAACCGTCTTCAGACACCATTGTAATTTTTGAATCCTTAGCAGTCATATATAGAGTTACCAAGGCAACTGTCCAACCTGCATGATACTGCTGAAAATTAGTCTAGTGACATCACAGTGCCTTACCCCCCTTACTTAATTCACATGCTTAGTAGCAAAGCTCAATCAACAGTCACTTCACCTTACATTGCTTGCTATACTATTAGTAAACGGTACAGCCTAAGTTGAACCCCACCCTAATGAACCATAACAATTAGCAGGTACTTTGGCATATAATAATAACAATGCAGTACAATTGGAGTAATGATTCCCGCCTAAAACCTTACTCTTATCATATTTCTAATCAGCTGCAAATCCCCAACTAAATCAATGGTCATGTAACACCCCCATACTCCAAGTGCCTTACCAGGACCACTTAAGGCATGGAAATGCTACCATCTCGGTTACCCGAGGCAATGATTATCATA
>LHUT01000200.1:0-14612 GCA_001412135.1 Silene latifolia subsp. alba
TATGTTTTTTTTCTATTATAACTGTAAAAAATAAAGACCCTATTTGGTAAACAGCGGATTAATTTCAGCATAAGCAGATTGCAAAAACAGATTATAAATGACAGATTTTATCAGAAGGTTTGACTAGCATATTATAATTAGCAGAATTAATTTGAGTGTTTGGTAATTGGTAGATTACGATTAGTAGATTGTTAGTTTTCTTTGTAAAATGGAGAAAAATTTCCTATTTTACAATATGCTGGGGTAAGCAGCATATTGTAAAACAGCATATTGACCCCCAAATATGTTGTTTTAATATGTTGGTTACCAAGCACTAAAATTAGCATATTGATTGGTCAAACATACTAAAACATTGAATATGCTAAAAATTGGCCAATATGCCGTTTACCAAACAACGCCGTAATGTCGTGACTTTTAAAATTTAGTTCCAATCGTCGAAATCATTGTTAAGTTTTTGCACCCCCTATGATCAAGCGTCTTGCTTGTGACGGGCTAATCCCGTCACAAGCTGAAGACCTCTCACAAAAAGGGAGAGGGGACAAGGTGGGGCACCCCCCATGTGCTTCCCACTCACCTCTCAATGGGTATTATGTGAGAGGAAACGGTATCCGTCACAAGCTTGTGACGGATATCGCCGTCTTCAATGAGATTTTGTGATGATCAAATCCTAGAATTGCCCCTGACTTAATTAATTAATACGGATTACTAATAAAACAAAAACGGGACAATGCTATTGATAATCTTATAACAATAGAATAGTAATATTCTGATAATCTTAGAATAATATATACATATACATATATTTATATAAAGTATATGTTATTATTGTCCTCCTATATCATATATCATATATATAAGCAACTATTTTCAGCAATAATATTTAAAAAATTGGGTGAATCTTAACCGGTAACTAACAACTTTAATTTCACATTCCAGTAGTCTAATAACCAATTTCAGTTTTTAAATATAATAACTTTATAAAAAAACTAGTGTAGATTCCGCACATGTGCGATATATATAGATATTTTATTTTTAGGGCTTGCTTGGATTGAAGGTAAAAGGGGGGAAATGAATAGGGGAGTGATATGTAAGGTGCATTTTCCTTGTTTGGTATGAGAGTAATTGTTCACCTCCAGAATCTATTACCCTCATGAAGGGGTAATACACATTACTCACCCTCCCCCTTGAGTAATGATTATGGGAGTAAAATATCTCCTCAGTAATCATACTATTATATGTCAAACCTATCATCAAGGAACTCATTACCCAAGTAATCAACTTCTCCGATAATTATCACCCGATTAAAATTTACCTGCCCTGATTATTCCATAGATTCCAGGCAAGCCCTTAGTTGTTATTTATATATTTTGATGAAATGATAACAATTTAATGAATAAGTCTTTTTATTTTCTTATTTAATTTGATGCTTTTTAGAGGCAAACTTTGGAAATTTTTTATTCTCTTATATGGAGTAATATATAGGGGATAAGATAAGATAAGATGATTTTCTAAAGACTATGGTAAATTGAGATGTTTTAGGAAATTATAATGTACGGAGTATATCCTAATAAACTATAGTAATATATTCCCTCCGATTTTCTTATTAGTCTATTATTTGTGGCTTTACCTTGCACGATTATTAAAACTAGAGTTTGAAACGCTTTTGACATAAATATTTGGAATGACAATATGCTGAAAATATAGTTTGGGAATCCAGGTGTCCATGATTAATAGTCAATGAGTAGAAAACAAATATAATGAGTTGATAACCCCCTAATAAAAAATATAAAATGCAGAAAGGCTTATACGAGGAGGGTGAAACTAATATAGTAATACTAGTGACTAATTAAAATAAGGAGTTGAAGTTGCAAATAATTGAGAGTTGTTTAATTAATATGATACCGTCAGAATGAAATAAAAGAAGGGAGCATGATTGATTGTTAGTTCCTGAGGGAGGGAGGGACGGCTAAATGATTCAACAAAAACTAAGTCTAAAATTGTCATTATCAATGCCTCACTGATGATGATGATGCTGATGATAACGCTGCTGTTTTACTTGTGTGCCCGTGTCTCCAAACCAATCCTTCCAACTCTTTTGGTTGGTATCTTACCACTTTTTTAGTTTTTTTTTTTAACATCTTCAAGATAAGTCAATTAGGCTATATAACTAACTTTATATTACTTGTTTTTATATTACAAAATCCTATCCATTACCACCCTTATATGCCCACCTGTGCGCGTTAACGCTGTTAGGATACTCTCGCGGTTGCAAACACTAGAATCCGCATACGATTGAGGTGGAGAGATCACCTGAGATTCAAGGCAATTAATAATAACAGGAACAATTAATAATAGAGCTAGATAAACAAGGGGTGATAAGTCTATTTGCAATCATCAAAATTGTGGGTTTCTTACATAAAAATGAAATACTCAACTTATACAGGAGGACAAGGGGATGGATACCTGGATATACAAGTAAATATGTGTATCATTTTGCTATATATTTGCGATTTAAGCCTTGTATATATAACTAAATATGTGTATCATTTTGCCCTGTTCTGAATCAAAAGAAGATAAAACGACTGTTTTTGACTTACCTGTAATGGAAATTATTAACAAAATTACCATGGAAAGCCAACAACTAATTGTATCTGCAAAACCCAACAAGAGAAACACCATCGCAAATATATAAAGTGAAACAACAACTGCTGAGGATTCACACCAAAGTTACCATGAAAAGCATATGCTGCTGTTCCTTCTTATTAACAAAATTACCATGGAAAGCACATACTGTTACATAACGAGTTACCGTCACAACGCCACCCTACATTGTTATCTCGACATTTCCTCTAGCTGACACTCCCCTGTTCCTCCCTCAAAGTTCCAGAGCCCATGCCCTTCAAGTCATCAATCCAAGGATAAGTAAAAATGTTTCATCCTGCCTTCCGTATTCTCGCAAGTGGTAGGCGGGTAGCAGCTGTTTCGACTCCAGGAATAGTACATAAATAAACTCCCATGGAAAAGGAACAATCAACTTAGTTTCAAGAATTGTTCATACGGAAGTTCCAAGTTCCACTCCACATCGCCACATGCTGAAAGAACACTTGTCACAATGTAATCATCCACTTCCATACCTTCCGCCTGCATCTGGTAAATGAGCTTGAGAGCATCCCGACAGTGTCCATTCCGAGCATACCCCACAATCATTGATCTCCAACTAACTAAGTTCCTCTCAGGCATGTTTGAGAACACCCGAAAAGCCTCGGAGACATAACCACATTTTGCATACATATTTATAAGAGCACTCCCCACATATACATTGTTCGAAAAGGCAGGGGATTTTTTGAGAGAAGAGTGTATTAGTTTTCCATGCTCGATAGCTTCTAAGCTTGCACAAGCTTTCAATATTGAGGAATATGTGAAAGGGTTAGGCTCCACGCCTTCCCCAAACATCTTTTTCAAAAAACCAAGAGCCTCAAACTCATGCCCAAGATGGGCACAACCGGAAATTATGGCCGTCCATGAGACGACGTCTCTCATAGGCATTCTTTGGAGAACCTTGGAAGCAAGAGTGTACTCTCCACATTTGCAATAGAGCCATACAAGAGTGCTTCCTACATAGATATTATTTTGTGCTGACATCTTCAACACTTGTGCATGGACTTCTTTGCCTGTCATTAGAGCAGTTATAGAGCCACATGCTCGGAGGATGCTTACCATTGTCAAATTATTTGCTACAATTTTCCGTCTTTTCATAAGCCGGAAAAGATTTAACGCATCATATCCACGGCCGTTTCTTGCACAACCAGCAATGATTGAAGTCCATGTGACCATGTTTCTCCTTTTCATCCTATCAAATACTTTCCTAGACTCCAGAATTTGGCCACAACTAGCATACATATCTACCAGAGAAGTGCCAATGTAAACATCGTTGCTGATGACTTTTTTGAGAGCAAGAACATGCAACTGTCTCCCAAATCTCAAAGCCTTTTCTTCTGCACACGCCTTTAGAATGCTACAGACAGTGTGCTCATTGGGCAAATAGTCCTCCAATAGCATTTGTGAGAATAGTGAGAATGCCTTGTGTCCATAGCCTTGTTGAGAGCAACAAGTGATGAGTGTCGTCCAGCTAACTACATCGCGGTGTTTCATGGCATCAAAGACTTGGAAAGCACTGAAAAATTCGCCACATTGTGCATAAAAGTATAAAAGAGCACTATCTAGTATCAAATGATTGAATCCTGCTTTGAGGATATAAGCATGAACCTGCCTCCCCAACTCATAATCCAACCTCTTACCACACAAATTTAAGAGACACACAAAAGTGGTCCCATTTGGTGTAATGTCCGTCTTCAAAAACTCATCAAAAAGGACAAGGGCTTGGTTTTGTAAACCAAACTTGAAATAAGCATTAAGCATTGCAGTCCAGGAAATAACATTTCTAGTTGTGTGAGGCATTCCATCAAACACCTTGCGGGCGTTTAATAAGTCCCCAAAAGCCAAATAGGCATTGATCAAATTATTATAAAGGAAAACAAGAGAATATGAATGAGACTTGAGAATAAAAGAGTGTATAAGCTGAACATGTTTGAGTCTAGTGGTTGACTGAAGCAAAGAAGCAAGGCGATAAGAATCAAGAATGGGAGAAGTAGGAAGTTGAGAAAGTGATGAGGAGGTATGTTGAAGAATATGGGAATAACAAGTAGGATTTTTGGGAAAATGCAATGATTTAGAAAGATTAGTGGGTCGGGATAGACATGTATACGGAGGTCTGCATAAAACAGATAATACAAGGGAATTATTATTATATGTATGTGTGTGAAGCAGCATTTGATTTAGTAGTAACTAAACTAACTAACCAACTAACTAACTAACAACCTTCAATTCAATTTCCCGCGAATGCAATCAGTATTCAATATTCAATATTCAATCTTCAATTCAATTGGGTGAGTGATGATGTATTTCTGTTATTGCTGTTACAATATCAAATGGTTGGACGGACTACTTATACCTTGGTCGTTACTCCTTAGACGTGGCCTTCCTGTTTACCGTCAACTTGTCAATCTTGTCATTTCTCATTTCTTCATTATTTTAAAGCCTAACAACTAGACGTGACGTCACTTCAAATTTTTACAATTCCCATTATTTGTTCATTTCCTCTATTAGCTTTCATTTAATAACACCACTATTACATCATCTTCCATTACTTCAACTTCAACAAGATGAAATCTGAACCGCTTAAATAAATAAAAATAGAGCTGATTTAGTATAAAATAACAATGAATTTTATCGATACTATAAACTCCACAACTATGCTAATCAACACAGCGGATATCCATCAGTGATGGGCTTATTTACTTCATATTCACATTCACATTCACCCCTCTATTTATTATTTTGCTGAAACTTTTTGGAAAATTGTTGGCTATATGTTTGCTTCAATTGTTCAATTATAATAGACTCCTTGTTTTTTATATCAATTATCAAGTGTAGCTGTATGTATATAACAGTTGAGTCTCAATTATTCTCATGAGACCCGTAACAATAGTATACACACACACACACACAATGTTGCAGCAATTACACATTTATTTATACTTTTGGGCCGCACAAAGTATGGTTCCTGGTTCTGGGTCTGAAACTTAGCGCAGTGAAGCTGTAAATGCAAAGATTAGTGTGGTTGGATTTGAGTGAAATTCCGGCAAGAGTGGATTTAAGAGCAGGAACATCGCAGGCATCAGTGGATGAGCTTCCTAATAAAGTAGCCTGACACATGGACTGGATTGGAGGTCCGTCTATGCAGTCCACCCCATCAACTGAAGGTATTTCCAGCTTGTATACTCCCTTATTGTCTGTACTTCTGTTCACTGATAATGTTACCATCTCTCTTGTCTTTGGTGAATTCACCTTCAACTTGCATTCCACGTGTACTTCAACACCTGTCATAACATTTACAATCAATCAATCAATCAATCTCTTATTATTATGTTTTGCTTTCACTTACTACTTAGTTAAATAAAAATATAAAAAGACATTAAAAAGGGAAGTAGTAAGTTAAGTAAGTAATAATACCAGGGATGAAGTAGCTGTAGGCGGAGAAAGCATTGTTGAGGCAGGTATCACAGTAAACAGTGCCAACAATAGAGAAGCGGGATGACAAGGGGAAAGTGGATTGAGCACGGAGAGGGATGAGGTGAGCTAATGAAGTGATAAGGAAGAGATAGAATGCCAGTGCCAGCATATCCATGGCATAACAAAGATAGATAACATTGAGTAGTAGTGCAGGACAAAGTAGTAGTATTGGAGGCCTTTTATTCCATCAACTTCCACATCACATATGTAGTAATCCTATTGCTTTCTTTCTCCATTTTATCAGATCAGCCCGTGATTTTTTGTTGTTGTTGTTGTTTTGTGGTAGGACTAGGACCCATTTTTAGATACAATTTAGACCACCTTACCAGGCCCAAAAGATCAAGCTAAGGGGATACAGGATCATTTTGAGATTGTCATCTTATCATGATGGTGTCCTTTTATGTCAAATTAACACGTTTTAGCAACAAATACAACAACATTTACGTACAAATCTGTGGGCTATCACAACTCTAATACAGAGTATACCATGCATTAGTGTACATCACTATGAATCCAACTTGCAAACTTTGATGGCATCACAAAACATTTAACCAACAAAACTCAAAGGGCAGAACAAAAATGCAGAGATTTAAGTTTTCCTCCTAGCCATGGACACATTCTGATTCCCTTCAAACAGTCCTTCGATGGTCGACTCTATATCTTCGGGTTGGAACTTTATATACTTTTCTGACTGTCTTCCTGGAGTAAAATGTTGTCCAAACCTGGCCATGAAAGACCGATAAGCCGGAATCATCACTGCTGAGATAGATACTCGGAGTTCAGATCGAAGCTGCTCATCACTCACTACCCAACTGCTCTGCGCTTTATGAATTTCTTCAAACATTTGGTTGAAATTCTTAAACCGCTCCTTGAGTACCGGTTTCTGAATCTTGCCTTTCACCTGCAATCCTTCTTGGTTCAGGCACTGCAGAACGCGGCTCCATGTCTCTCTCTGGTAGTTTTTATGATATCCTCTCAACTCCGAAGACCTCTTTCTACGACAACTATTTCCCACCATCTCATTAATTTCCGCCGATTCTTTGATCTTTTGCAGGATGTATCTTCCGTTGTTCATCAAGAATATGAACCTCAATGACGGATCTTTGTATAACTTGGACTTGGCCTCAAGGTTTGCGTCCAATAACTCCATGATACATATTAGTTCTGCGGCAAATGGTGTTTGTTTGGGGCCTGATTCTTCATTTTGGTGTTCATTGTTGTTGTTCTCTTTGTGCCCTGGGTCCCTCCTTGGCTCGAGTGCTTCTAAATGTTGTTCAGTGACGTGGTGGAGAGAGAATACTTGCTCGAGAGTCACTTTAAAATCACAAGCGTACCTTAGGTAGTTCATGGTGTACCGGGTTAAAGGGTGGACTGCACCCCCCGGGACCGGGTTCCTTGCAACATCGTTTTTGATCGAGTTCTCCAGATCGCAAAAGATAGAAACCGCGGCTTCACCTAACCGACGCCTTACAGATGATAGCTCGGACCTCAGCTCATGAGCACATTTGTCGGAGCATAAACCATCTAAGGCGGCCATGAGCTCGGACAAAGTCTCGTAAATGTCAAGCACCTTGAAAAGCCTCTCTGCAGATCGCTTTGTCATTCCAATTGCCTCGGCAAAGTTAAGGAATAGAATGACAGCGGATCTTATTAGGTTGGAAAACATGGCCTCGCTGATTGAGGGGTGAGCGTCAGAGAAGACGGAATCACAAAGCCTCTTCTCCCCCGGCAACAGGACCTTGGCAGCATATTTGACAACTTTGATCCAGCTACCAATGTGGTCTTCTAAAGCCTCCCATTGCATCCTTTGTACCTCATCAATGCTTATCTTATCGAATCCATGTAAGTTCATCGCTTCCTTGAACGCGTTTCTTCTCAAGATGCTGTAAACTTGACAGCACTCTGTTTCATACCCAGCTGAAATCATAAGAGCAACAATTCTCCTCATGTTGGATATTTTGTCTTGGCTAATCCCCGGGTAGTTATTGGCCCCCTCTTCTTCTTCTTCTTCTTCTGAACCAGTGGCATCAGCCACATTGTTAGAAGAATGCTTTGCGGATTTAGGGTTCATAGCATCTTCTAGAATGATTCGAAGCTCCTCTTCCATGAAAGTCATGGCATGTTGGACAACTAGGGTTGTCAAGCTAAGGAAAGGGGTTAGCTTTTGGGTGGGAGAGAATTTGGTAAGGAGATTAGACAATTTTGATAGCCGGCTCACCACATTGACCAGCATGGTGTCTTGATCTACATCATCCCCAAAGTTCAAGGGAGACTCGCCTGAGTCGTACTTCTCAATCTCCAACTGGACCATCTTGGCAAATTTCTCCACCGACTCAGGAATCTCAGGGAGATTGGAAACATCCACAATTGATGATAAATTTTCAAGTAGGCCATCTATCTCCTCAGAAACCTCTTTTAGAGTCGCCCCATTTTCTTGGTCCCTTCCATCGTTGTTTTCGGTTTTAACAGAAGAAGGGGTTCTGTGGGGAGGAGGAAGGCGGCGGTCTACATGAACACTGAAGCTAGAGGATTTATTAAGAAGGGCGGCTTTATCCGCCTTGGAGACACTCCGATCATTGAAGCTAATGGACTTGGTCGGACGAGGAGTCTTCCCCATCTTTTTGTCGATTTTTTAAATTTATTTTTTGTTAGTAAATCTCTGTTGTTGTGATGGGCAAAACAGAGAATGAGAGAGAGGAGAGGAAAAGAAAGACGGAATAGAGGTGGATGAGGAGAAGAGAAGAAAAGAAAAGAAAAAAAGAAAAGAAAGGAAGGGATATTTGGTAATGTTTGGGCGTTAATTTTGGAGGGAAGGGCAGTTAGTTAATGGTTGACATTGTGTAGGGAGGAAAGTTAGGGAAAGGCATGGAATGGATGGATGGAGTATGTGACTTCCACCACTTTTAGATTCCCTCTATCATTCTCGCTTCCATTATTTTGTTTACCAATTCTCTCTCTTTTTTTATTTTTTTTTATTATCATTTGGCCCAACTTAATGCGCCACTAAGTACAATACAATACAATACAATACAGATTACCATGAGAAAGAGTGGGAATTATGAATTCTCAATAAAATGAAAAGCTGATTTATGAATTGTAGTTCAGGTTCCAATCTAAATTCATTACATAAGAGGATAATCAATTCAATGACCCTCACACGTCACTAAACAAGGTTACAAAAATATCATTTAAGCTTAACGGGAGAAGACACGAGTTTTCCTTACAATGCTACACACACTTTCGGCTAGACGTTAGAGACACAAAATAACCATCAACATTTCAATTGGAGAAGAAAAAAAGCAAGGAAATTTGAACATCTTAGTAAGACAACCAATAGAATTTAAAATTGCGTATCTGACTGAAAACCTCTTGAACAGATGAATTTAAAACAAGATGAATTGATATGCATACTGTAATTAGCGTTTATTTTCAGCAACTTACCAGATTGAAGAAGCTCTTGAACAGATGCCAAGTCTGCAGGTATATAACATCTTGTCTCCAGGTCTCAGCATCGGGAATCTTAAGTTTATCTACAAGTATTGTATTCTTTCTGAAACAGGTATGCATGCTGGGCGAGGCTTTGCAGGCTATCTCCAATTTGCAAACTCTCTTCAAGCGCCACAATTTCTGCCCTCTCTAAAGCAATGTCGAAAATTCTTGGGTTAGGCTTTTCCACGCCTTCTAGACCAGACAATCTTCCAAAATGTCATTCAGAGCCTTGAGTCTGACATCATGATTGGAGTGATATTACTGCATGCCTGCCAAACTGTAGGATTGCTGGTACAATAATTAATAAGTAACCAACACAATTGAGAAGTGAGAACAAACTGGTACGACAAAAAGCAAATTAGACCAGATATCAGAACAGTAGGACATAAAACCTTAGATGAGTGAACAGAAGTACACTTCAAACATAGAGATGAGAATATGGAGGGTATATTTGAAAACAAGAAGCCCTTTGAATGCCTGTTCTAACACTTGAACCCACATTAGGTTCTGCTAACTACAAAGTCTAGTCCTCTGAAGCCCGATTTCAACTTACATGTCCAACAACTATTCTATATCTTCTCTCACTCTTCTTGTTTCTAATAACTTGTGCTCTTCAAATTACTACGGAGATGAATGCAAAGTTTGATTAAATTAAGAGTGAAGTTAAGACACAGTACCCTATGTAAACGATCCAGCATTGAAGAATGAAGACTTGCAGCAGCTCTGAGTGTGTCCTATGCATTTGCCTGCAAAAGAAGTTTACAAACTCTCCCCTCTAAGGAAAGGGAACAAATACCAATTAGTGTCTTCCTTGTAACCGACACCGACCAACCTCACACATGTTCCTCAATCCCTAATTCACTATTGTAGCATATTCCCAAAAATATCCAGAATTTAAATGGAAAGCATTAAACTTTATAAAAAAGCATCACATTGTTCACCAAATCAAATATTAATTTCTTATTATTTCACCACAATTACAACATTCAGGCTTTGGGGCTATTACATGACCCAGAAACGACAAGGGGTCTTTACATCATACCAAAATCGAAATTTGGGATTTTAGACAGTAATAAAAGAATCTGGTTTTAATTAAGTAAATGGAGAGGGCATACCTACTTAGAATAGTGAAAATTGAAGAAAGACGTACCAAGATGATCAAATTGAAGCAAGGATCTCCAGTATTGGTGTTGTAATGTCTCAAGTTTTAAAACGGGACTGATGCTCCGCTTTGAAAATGTTTGGAATTTCAACTTCTCCGCATCAAACCCACTCCGACTACTTCTATTACAAGCTACCTCATTTTCTCATATACTTTGCCTTTCTCATCTTACCAGTATTATTTACCGACTACTTAAATGAATCGTCTTTCGTCTATATATAAATTCGATAATTCACTGAACTTGGCTGCCACTTTTACCTATATATTTATATATATCTAAATCTAAACCTCTTGGAGTCGCACGCAATGCATTCCTCGGTGGTCTTTTTATGTTTTATTACATGCAGCCGAAAAAATGTAAGTGCCACATACTATAATCTGCTATTACAAGGAAATTAAACATGCCAAGCCTCCATTATATGCTGTATTGTTTTACACTGATACAAATCTTTTTTTTCTTTCTTTCTTCCGGGAGATGTACACTCAGCCGTTTACAAGCATATGCCACATGCCCTGGCCTTCTTTATCGTCTTTTGCCTTTCATCTGCCAATCGTTCCAGAAAATTGAAAACAAAACTAAGGTGAAAAAACATGTGGGCGTTTGTTCCTCAACACCAGGCCTCTACACATTTTCACAACTTAAAAAAAAAAAAAAAAAAAAAAAAAAAAAAAAAAAGGGTAAAAATTTCAAAAAATAAAAAAAAAAAAAAAAAAAAAAAAAAAAAAAAAGTTGCAAACTACAATTCTACAATGACCTGCACTGAGGAGCAGTAGACTGTTTTCGCATACTTTACAATCAACCATGTGCAGCATCATTAGGACCTTGGCTTTGCCTTCTTCTCTCCCGCCAATTCTCACCCCACATTTTAGCCTCTGCCACAGCTCTTTCCCTCTCTGAATCTCGATTCAATATTTTGGTAGTCTCTTTGGGGGAATCGTCTTTCTCAGACCCACCTTCTGAATCCAATGTTTGCCGCCTCTTTACACGCAAATTTTCTCCCCACATTTTAGCCTCAGCAACTGCCCGTTCTCTATCTAAGTCCTTGTTCAGCATACGAGCTGTTTCTTTAGGAGACTCCTCTTTCTCTGAACCTTCCAACTCCCACTTACGCCCTGACCCAACCCCATCTTCACCCCGTCCTATTTTGCCCCCATTCTCGTCTTTGTTCCTCCTATCGTCTTTTGCAATGGGATCATATGCCTGGTTTGCCAGATAAGAGAGGGCAGTTACGACATCACCTATCAGAGGACGGGCTGCTCCATTTTCTTGAATGCACATTGATGCAATAGCCAATGCTTGGTATAGACCTCTTGTAGGAAACCGCCCTTGTAGCCGAGGATCTGCTAGTTTCAAAAATTTGCGCCGGTCATTGAAAAACGGGCGTGCCTGCACACATTTTAGTTGGCATTCTCAACAAAAGGACAAAACATGTTGATGTTCCGGCGGTTTTATAAACAAACACACACCCTTATTTCAATAGTTCATAAAAATGGGGTGGCAATGTGGCATACAAGTATGACTTTTACTTGTAGAGGAGGTGTCACATTACCTGTCAGCTCTTAAAGACACATTTGACAAATTACAACATTAAAGAAGATGAGGAAGTTGAGTGAAGAACAAGTATATTACCCAAGCCACAAGATTCTGCTCTCCATGAGGACGGGTGCTGTCAATAGAACGACGTCCAGTAATCAACTCCAAGAAGACAACCCCGAAACTGTATACATCTGACTTAACAGTCAATTGGCCAGTCATAGCATATTCAGGGGCACAATAACCATATGTGCCCATGACCCTAGTAGAAACATGGGACTTGTCACCGGTAGGTCCTAGTTTGGCAAGGCCGAAATCGGAGAGCTTTGGATGAAAGGCTTCATCCAAGAGTATGTTGGATGACTTGAAGTCTCTATAAATAACGGGTGGGTTAGCTTTATCATGAAGATACTCCAAACCTTTAGCAGCGCCAGCCGCAATTTTCATGCGAGTATTCCAGTCAAGTGGTTCTCTATCAGGGGGAAGATCTACAAAGGGGATCCATTCATCTCGTCAAGCATTGAAATGATAGTGTTTAGAAGAGAAATGAGAAATAAGCAAGAGAATGAAAATGGTACCAAGGAGATGATCTTCCAAAGAACCGAGGGACATATACTCATAGACAAGTAACCTCTGCTCACCATCAGCACAGTATCCAATGAGATTAACGAGATTGACATGATGCAAAAGGCTGAGCATTAGAACTTCAACAAGGAATTCTCTATTTCCCTGAAGACCATTTCTATCTAACTGTTTAACAGCAACAACCTGCACAAACATAACATAACATAACATGTTAGCTTTATTGAATAAATCTAATCTAATCTCATTGTATTGTATTGTATTGTTGTATTGTTACCTGGCCTGTGTCCAATTGGCCTTTGTAGACACGCCCAAACCCCCCTTCACCAATGAAGCATTCTTCACGGAAGTTTCTGGTTGCAGCTGCTAGATCACGGAATGTGAATGTTTGTGCTGATATATTGGCATCCGGTAATTCCTTGGCTGCCGAAGATTCTCGTCTTAGCCCCACATTATTTCTTGTTTTCAACCTATCAGCTCCTGATAACCCCCCACATCATTTATTATCAGATAAAGATTGGATATTTAGAATGGAAGACTGAATCTAACATGTTTTTTTTTAGTAATTATTAAAAGTAATCTAGTTTGAGATCCTAGTAAAATTGAGTAAAGAGGAGAGTAATTGGTTCAAGTTAGAATTGAGCATATGGAATTGGAGTAGTAGAATGAAATCAGAAATACTCTATAAATTAATTAATTAAAAAGAAGTAAGAAAGAAAGCAACCAGAAGATAACTTAGAGATGTTGGAGTTGTTAGAAGGAAGAGCATCTTTCCGATCATCTTGCTGCTCTCTCCTAATTGGGTTCAATCTTTCTTCTTCCTTTGATTCAAAACAGGAGAAGCACCCCATTTCTTCTTATTCTTCTTCTACAATCTCTTAGGTTTCAACAAACACATGTATACAAATACAAATACAAATACAAATACAAATACAATACCCAGTATGAAAAAAATGAAATCAAATCTTGTAAAGTATATTTGTGCAGTTGACGGAGGTCAAAAATAAGAAAAGCAGGAGGAAGAAGAAGAAGAATAACAAGGAAAAGTAGATGAGATGAGAAGATGAGATGAGATGAGGAATAGGAATATAGGATGTGAAACAAAAAAAAAAAAAGCAAGGAAGGCAATTAAAGGATGAACCTAATAATCAACACAATTGCTGCAGTAATTAATTAATATTAATAAATAAATAAAATACTAACGCCCAATTAATGTTCTCTTTTGTCAACACACTACTCCTAGTAGTAGTAGTAGTAAAAATAACAACATAAATGGTTGGGTTCGACCCAGATGAATGAATGAGATGATCCAATAAAAGCAGTAGCACCGTGTGTATTCTGTCTGACTGACTCAATCACCGCCTTTCTTTTCTTTCAACTTTCAAGTTTGACCACATTCATTCATTTATTTATGTCTTATTACTCCCACATTACGCGTACACCAACCACCTTCTACACTCTACGGGTTACATCATTATTCATTCACTTTTTTTCTATCCAAATACTCCCTCCGTACCAGACCAAAGGTAACACTTACTATAAACGGACGTATCACACCAAAGGTAACATTCCTTATTTGGCCCATAACATTATCAAGTTATCCTTATAACCAATTGATATTTACACAAAATGTCATTACATACCCCACCTAGGCACCTACTAACCCACAATTAAACCCACAATTACATAACCCACCTATTTTTTCCCTCTTTA
>LHUT01000200.1:21148-35302 GCA_001412135.1 Silene latifolia subsp. alba
TTTTGGGTCACTTCAAGTCATTTGGGATGAGGTTAGTTATGAGTTGGGTGTTTTCGGATTGGGTCACCTTGGGTCGGGTCAACATTGGGTCAGACAATGTTCGGGTCGAGTCTGAGTCGGGTCGGGTCAATTCGGGTTTCGGGTCATATTCGGATCAAGCAAGTTCGGGTCATTTTCGAGTCTCGGATCAGCCTTTTCGGGTCGGGTCATTCGAGTCTGACCCATTTTGCCAGGTCTAGTGGTACCCTTTGTTTTCATATTCTACATTGTATCTTCTTTTTTTTAACTTAAAATATTTGACTGTCTATAATTGTTGGTAACAAACTCCAAAAACGATAAATCTTTTTTTCAAACTAAACATATCTTAAAGATGATCAATTTGAGAAAAAAAAAAACTCATCACTTAATGAACCCGTAGCCATGAGAGATAGTCAATCGAAGTTTATTTGGTTAAAAACGTTTGACCGACCATAACTCTTGCAACAAGTTTATAAAGTGACAACTTTTTTAAAAAATCGAAGATGTCGGAAAGACGATCAATTTGAACAAAAAAAAAAAAAAAAAAAAAAAAAAGAGTTGTCGCGTTCCAAATTCTCATGACTATGATTATATACGGTCAAAGTTTTTAGCAGAAAAGAGGGGAACCCCTTGAAAAACAAAACAACAGCAGCTAGTCTTGCTTGTGACGGGCTAATCCCGTCACAAGCTTGTGACCTCTCACAAAAAGAGAGAGGGGACAAGGTGGGGCACCCCCATGTGCTTCCACCCACCTCTCAATGGGCATTTTGTGAGGGAAACGGTATCTGACTATCTGTCACAAGATTGTGACGGATATCGCCCGTCTTCAATGAGATTTTGTGAAACAAAAAAAACATAGGGGTAGGATGAAGGATAGCGAAAAAAAAAAGTTCAAGTCAGCTAGTTAATTAAAATCAGTGACAAATCATGAAGATGAACTCAATACCTGTATATATATTGATTATGAAGACAAAACTGAAGATTGAAAGTACTCGTAATTTTTACCCAAATGAAGGAATAAGAAGTAATAATAAGAATAAATCAGAAATAATAGGATATAAACAGAGTCTAGACTTAGCTAGGATAGCATTCAACATATGAGGAGGTTTGATTTTCAATTGAGGGTCGCCAAAACCAGCCACAGTGGCCACCCATCTTGTTCAGACATTACAGTCGCAATGACTAACTAGCTCTACCAGTACATAACACTCCTACAGCCTACTAGGCTACTAGTCAAATAATGTTAACTCTTGATTAATTGCATTCTCTTCCAGAATCGTATCGCACAAACCCTATCAGCTCTGGCCCTTCAAGTCTGGGATTATTCACAAAGCTGAACATCAATCATGAAACAAACACATTTGTTGTGAGTCCAAGCATCATATGATGATAATTACAACGCTACTTGAAATGATATTATCAATTGTCATCTCACCTCTCTTGAGTAAACTTGTACAAGGAACCAGAGGTTGGGATTGTACCACACAGGTTATTGTTGGAGACATTACTGCAGCATCAAACATAAGGGGATGAGGACATGTGTTTTTCTAGTTTTATAAAGGGAGGAGATATGAGTTAAAAAAAAAGAAAAAGAAGCATACAGGATCTTAAGGTTTAGAAGCTTAGTAAGGTCTCTGGGTATTCTTCCTGTGAGTTTGTTGTCATTTAGTCGTCTGCAGATGAGAGGTATCCATCGTCAGTAGTCAGTAGAAAGCATAGTTATGTGGAAGTTCAAGTATTGAAGAAAAGAAAGAGAGAAATGCTGACAAGAACTTAAGATTGGAAAGGTTGGAGAGGGAAGAAGGAATTGGGCCAGTGAGATTGTTGTGGAAGAGATCTAAGCTCAATAAGCTGTTTAGGCCACCAAACTCGTCTGGTATTTGTCCCACAAAATTGTTGGTGTAGAGCTCTCTGTCAAACACAAATAAACAATAAAAATGTGTTATTAATTCCCCCTCTACTCAGCAGCTCTTTTAATTTAACATTCATGAGTCATGACCTATAAAGCAACATGGAGCCCCCAAAAGACATATTCATAGCATTATGCCTTGACCACCTCACTTATGGGTCGCATAGATGATAGATCCCCCACTAAGTGCACTTTCAAATATTTCAATATACCCATTTCATAGATGGTGCAAACAAGTATAATTCCATATCGATTTAGGAAAACTCAAAAGTATTAGTATTGATTTGGGGTAAACCTACATGATCCTACCACAAGCTATAGGGCTATAGGGTAAGAGCTAAACAAAGAGTTGGCAAGGCAAGCAGTTAATAAGATGCTACCAAATGTGAGGGGTTATGAATGATTGTCACAAGTTGGAGTTGAGAAGCAATAAGTTGTTTGCAGATGATACTAGATTTATAAATTAAATGAGTAACAACTAACAACAGTAGAGGAGGAGTTAATGCAAGAGGAAATTCAATAAAGTAGGGAATTAAGTATACTTACAAATATTGAAGGTGGTGAAGGTTTCCTAATTGCGTAACTAATTTACCAGATAGCTTTGCATTCCCTAGATCCCTATCCATTTCATTTCATTGTTAATTATAAAATAAAATAAAAATAAAAATGAAAAAGAAAAAGAAAAAAAGAGGACATACAGGCGGGTGACCCGGTTAAGATGGTCACAAGTGACATGGAACCAAGTGCAGGGGTTAACAAGAGTTGGATCCCAACTCTGCAATACATTCCCAGGGTCTCTAACTGCTCTTCTAAGGGCATAAAGTGCATCTCCTGTAAGTATTATTAATTGTATGTATTCATGAAGGAATATCCAGTATTTATTAATTCAAGTCAATTAACATAGAATAGAATAGAAGAGAGTATAGACTATAGTAATTAATTAGTACCTTCAAGGTTAGCAGAAGAAGCAGACAATAGAGAGAGGAAAGTGGTGAAACAAAACAAAGCATAGACGACGGCCATGCCTGATGCCTCCCTCAAATTAAACCTAACAAAACCCTGCTAACAACTAGTACTAACACACACGCCTTGTCTGCCTACACGGTAACTGTGTGTGTGTGTATGTGTGTTTCAGTGTTTGTGTGAGAGAGTGAAAGTGAAGTGAGAGAGAGAGAGAGAGAGTGAGAGAGAGTGTGTGTGTAATCTCTATTTGTGTCTACTTGGGCTTCTCATACGCTATCTAATGGAGTATCTATCACTTTATGGGCTCCTAATCTTTTTTAATTCATCATCAACTTATACAACCCTCTACTTGGGCCTTTCCCATGCTATGTCCACAAATTACCTTTACTTTAACATTCTTTCGGTTAAGTTGTTGCTTTTACTTGTTGCTTCCGGTTACTTAGTTTGATTCTATAACTAACTCATTCTTTCTATTACTTATTCCTTCTTTCGACTGGAAGTAACAATCTAAGGAATATTATGAGCCATCTCGACATGAACTTGTTTCCATTATTGATTTTTTTTTTTTTTTGGTACGCATGAGGGGCAAAGCCCCAAAGAAAACAAACTAACTAAGGCATAACTAAACGAGGGAAAGCAACCCCTAGCACGTCTTCGCGGAGAATTGTTCGGAGCTCGTCAGGCGGAGAGTCGAAGTAAGTAATAGATGTCGAGGAAGTAACTCCAGCATTTGCTAACCAGTCTGCAGCTCGATTAGCCTCTCGAAACACATGATCCACTTTAACAGTCCATCCCGTCATATTAATTAGCTCTTTGCACCGAACTACCAGCGGCCGCAAACTGCCACTCATAAGTTGGTCTTCCCGAATTAGATTTACGCATGGCAAATTATCCATGTGTACTATAACTTTCGTAAAGCCAAGGGCCCGAGCTCGTTCTAATCCCTCCACAACAGCTCGCATCTCAGCCCGCATAGATGTACATATCCCACACGAAAAAGTGAAAGCAAGATTAAAATTACCAGTAGCATCACGCAGAATCCCTCCACATCCCGCCGGTCCTGGATTTCCCCGTGAAGCTCCATCCGTATTAAGTAAGAACCACCCAAACGGAGGAGGATTCCATCTAATAAGTCTTTCAACTCGGGAGGTGCCCGGACTTGGTATAAAGAGGGAAAAAGGATCAAAAGCTCTTGATGAGGTTTCAAATTGCTGGTGTAAAAATCTTATGGGATCGATTGGGTTGTCTTCTGCTCTCCCGTATACTACGTTGTTCCTCCATCGCCACAACCACCAACAAGTTATGGCGAATTTCATTGACCAGTTTGGAGATGATTGGGCAGAACCATTGCTTGCGTTTTTCGAAATCCAATGATGAAATTGGTCTGTGTAAAACTCGGAGGAGCTTGCATAATCTCCAATTTGAGACCATATCTCACTCGAAACTGGACAATGACGCAACACATGATCCGTCGTTTCGTCCTCCTCATTGCATCTAGGACATATTGGATCATCAGCGAGTCCTCTACGGACCCGATTGTAATTAGTCATGATTCGGTCATGGGCCGATAACCAAATGAAGAATCGAATACGCTGCTGCACTGGTAACTTCCAAATAAGATGCCATGCTGTTGAATTATCAGTTGGAATAGCTTCATATGATTTGATAATGACAAGAGCCGACTTTATGGAGAAACGGCCATGAGTTGTGCCATTCCAATGCAGAGTATCTTCCAAGTATGGTTCAGGGGACAAAGTATATGCTGCAATTTTTTGAAGTTCTTCTTGTGGTAAATAGTTCGAAAAAATATCCCACTTCCACCCTGAACTTTCGTCCCACATTTCGCTCACAGTCGCGCCGAGAATAGTATCCGGAATGGGTTCTAAAATCTTGTCAGATAAACAGCCTTTGTCAACCCACGAGTGATCCCAAAAGAGCGTTCTCCTTCCATTTCCAACCGCAACTGAGGTACCGTAATTAATTGTCTTTGCTTGCGAGGAAATACCTGCCCAAATATTCGACATATTTGCCTTAGGGACAAACATATCAACATCGCAACGGCCATTGCAATATTTACTTCTGAGAACACGGGACCAAAGGCGCGAAGGTTCAGAGAGTAGACGGTACCCTAACTTTGTAAGAAAGGCCGCATTGGACTGACGTGAAGATCTTATACCCAAACCACCCATGGACTTCGGTTTTTGTATAGTCTCCCAGGAAATAAGATGAACTTTCCTTTGCTCCTCATTACCACCCCACAAGAATCGCCTCGTTTTCTTATCCAAATTATCGCATATCGATTTCGGAATTTTAGCCGTTTGCATGCTATAATTGGCCAAGGTAGATAAAGTAGACTCGATCAATGTACTCCTCCCTGCTAAGGATAAGTGCTTTGTTTGCCATCCGGACAGTCGCTTATTAAACTTCTCTTCTAAGTGCGCGAAGGTCTCCTTTGTTACTCGCCCATTAATGGTGGGCATACCCAAATAGGTACCCAGGTCAGGCGTGGTATCAAAGCCTAGAATCCCTGTAATTTCTTCTTGTTCGGCCATAGGAGTGTTGCTGGAGAAAAATAATTTTGATTTTGCTACACTCACTTTTTCCCCTGAGGCAAGACAAAAATTGTCAAGAACATACTTAATAACAATTGCTTGATCGGCTCTAGCTTCCGCAAAAAGCACCATATCATCAGCGAAGAATAGGTTAGCAATTTTAGGGCCACCTTTGCATATGGGTATCGGCAGCCAATCCGTGTTACGCACTCTCTCATCTATGGCCTGTTGAAGCTTTTCTAAACACATAACAAATAAATATGAAGAAAGCGAATCACCTTGGCGCACTCCTCTAGTAGGGTAAAATTTTTCGGTTGGTTCACCGTTCCAAAGAATTTGCATTGAAGTAGTCGTAACACATTCCATAATCGTATCAACAAGAAGTGCCGGGAAATACATATCCTTAAGCGTGTCTCTGATAAATTCCCATCTCAGACGATCATACGCTTTTTCCAAATCGATTTTAATTGCCATATACGCTTTCTTCCCCTTACTCCGTCGCATAGTATGAATAGCCTCTTGAAACACTATAATATTATCGGTTATTTGTCGACCAGGAACAAATCCACTTTGGTTTTCCGAGATAAGACGGGGTAGCACTTTTTTAATTCGATTTGCTAACACCTTACTGACAATTTTATAGGCAACGTTGCATAAACTAATTGGTCGGAATTGAGAGATATGTTCCGGGCCTGTTACTTTAGGGATGAGCACCAAATTAGTATCGTTCATACCAGCGGGGAATCCCTTCCCCTCTAAAGCTCGCATAGCCATTGCATAAACATCATCTTTAACGACGTTCCAGTGTTTTTGGTAAAATAGGGCTTGAAATCCGTCCGGACCCGGAGCTTTTAGAGAACCCATATCAAAAATAGCGCGCTCAATTTCCGCATGTGAGTATTGTTTATTCAACCAATCCCAATGCTCATTACTAAACTCTTGAAAAATATCATATGGAATATCAGCATTTACCTCATCAATTTCTTCTTCCGTATAAAGTTTCTTATAATAATCAACAATAAGACTCTTTACGTCATCACTATTTTCGACCCACTCACCATCGTCATTCTTGAGGGCCTTAATGCGATTTTTCCATCTGCGAACCAAAGTACTCACGTGGAAATAGGACGTATTACGATCTCCGTCTCGAATAAAATCTACCCGCGACTTTTGATACCATAATAATTCCTCACGTTCCATTACTTCATCTAATTCTCGTCTGAGCTTAGCTTCCAATTTTATGAGATTAGTTGTTCTCTGGACCGACAGAACCCTTTGGCAACCCTCAATGCGAGCCTTAAGTTCACGTTTCTTTCGAAAAATATTCCCAAAGACCTCCTTATTCCACCTCTGAAGTTCAGTCGAAAGATGAGAAAGCTGTGATACAAGATTGGTACCTCCTATCCACTTTTCACTAATAAAATCAGAAAATTTCTCATGCGTTAACCAGGCTGCTTGGAACCGAAAGGGTTTATGAATTGATTGCATAGGGGCGAATCCATTCGGAGATATAAGAAGAGGGCAGTGATCAGATTGGTAAGCCGGAAGATGTTTAACACAAGCGTCTTCGAATAACTCACCCCATTCACTATTACAAAGAGCACGGTCGAGTCTAGCGCTTTGTCTCGTTTCTGCCGAATTACCTCGTGCCCAAGTATGTAAAGGTCCTGAGAACTCAAGCTCAATTAATTCACATGTCTCAATCCAATTATTAAACGCCGTGCACCTACGAACCATATTCTGGTCTCCTCCGTGACGTTCCTGAATTGTTCTTGTCTCATTAAAGTCACCCGCAAGCATCCAAGGGTGATTGTGAGAGTGAGCATACCGCTCTAATTCAGCCCATAATTCAAGACGATTATGCGGGTTAGGACTGGCATATATAGCTGAGAAGAACCAAGGAGGACCTTCACAACGAGCTACTTCTATAGTAATAAACTGACTGTGATGAGCAACTGGTTGGACGGTGACTATGTCCGGATGCCAATATAGCCAAATACCACCACTATATCCAATAGCATCAACTCTAGAATGACCCTTATAACCCAGAATTTTACGAACATTTTCGGCATGACTACCATCTTTGTGAGTTTCAAGGAGGGCCAGGACCGTAGGTTTGTATGTTCGAACAACTTCCTTAAGAGCGTTAATTTTACTTTTATTACCGGTCCCTTGTATGTTCCATACCATACACGTGATAGGGGACAAGTTTCTTGACAGCGTGGGAATTCTATCTGACATATGTATTGGTACATAAGATAAAAAGGATAGATATGCTCGACTTACTAGCGAGAGAATATGATTAACATTCCATGGTATCGATATCTCCAATTGGAGATTCGCTTGATCCTCGTGGATTGACTGAATTGTGACACTCATTATCGGGCTCTCCTTTACCATCGCCACCATAAAGGGAACGCCCATCTCCTTCAATAGTTTCGTCGTGCAGGTTTGTGACGGTGGTATCATCTCGAATCGAGGTGGCTCTGGGAGGTAACGGAGTTGTGGTAATGGCGGGTGGAGAAGTGATAGGTGTGGGTTCCTTATGGGAATTGTCATGAGACCTCCTGCTATCAACAAGAATAACTGAAGGTTTGTTCGTAGGGATTACTTTGTTGTGATTGTGAGATAGACTATTATTTGTTATATCAGTCAAGGTAGCTCTTTGAGTTATTGTATTATTAGGTGAACTAGGTTTTTTCTTAATATATTTGATAGATCTTTCAGTGGAACGATTTTGGACAAAGGATGGAATAGTATATTCCTTAATATTATTTGAATTTGAATTTGCAATATTATTGGAATTTTTTGATTGAGAATAATTTGATATGGAAAGACTATTAGTGTGTATATTTGATGGAGTAATAACAGGGGCAAATTTGGATGGAATATTGTTTGATGAGGAAGGAATATTGGCTTGCATATTAGGTGGAGTGAATTTAGGAAAATTTTGCAAATTTCCTGCCAAAGGACTATTATCCTTGCTCTGATTTTGATCTTGTAAGAGAGAAAAACGTGAACCAGAATTTTTATTATGCTCTTTTCCATTTTTGGATGCTTGATTGCCCGCTTTAGACTGTTGCAGGGTATGACTCACTGTGGTTGCCTGTACTCTTCTTCGCGGAGGTTTCTTGACTATCATCCATTCTCCGAAGCTTGATTCCTTCTCTGGTAGACCTCTTTCTGATTCTGCGGACTCCTCGGCCGGATGTATCATATTATCTAGATCATTAGGATGAATGGTATCAACATTAGCAGGACTATTTTTAGCACAGCCGTCCATAAGATGTGCAAACCTCCCACAGTTAAAGCAAATCATTCTCAAACCTTCGTATTGAATATGATACACTTTTTTATTCAAAACGAACTTTGATAGTAGAGGACGCTCGATATTGACTTGAATGCTCATTCGCGTAAATTGGCCCCTCTCTGCCATTTCAGTATTCTTATCGATTCTAATTACCGTTCCTATCTTTTCCCCTATCTTCGTGAGGAAATCCTTGTTAAAATATTCAACCGGTAAATTAGGGATACTGACCCATGCCGTCAAGAATTTGATCCTATCCTCGGTTGGAACAAAGTTTGGAACCCATTTCCTTATCGTAAGATAATGATCATCGATCATCCACGGTCCTTGAGTTAAGACGTGTTCATGATCCTTCTTAGATGAGAACCTTGCGACATAGTACGAGCACCCCAAATCCGTTAATGTCAGTGAGCCTTGGATGGACCATTTCGCCTGTAACTTACGCATTAACGAGAGATATCCTATTTGTTTATCGAGCATCTTAATTATCAGAGCATGACGCCATGGCTTCCTTAGTGCAAACTTCTCCTCCTGAGATAATCTTATTTTAGGACAGAGTTCATCTTCTTCGTCTGAATCCGATGACAAATCATCCTCTGAATCTAAATCTAAGATTTCCAAGGAATTAATGTCATCATCTTCCGGAATGACTGGACCCCCCTGAACCATTTGTTTATAGGATAGATTTGTACTACGCACCAATGGCGGCTGTGAAGAACTTACCGTCTGGTTTTCGACATTCATTGCATCTCCTATATCCTTGGCCGGCACATCCTGAGCATGAAACTCACTAATGTGCATCTTCTTTCTCTTTGGATTTTTTGCATTTGGTGAAGGCGGGAGAACCCCAGAAGCAGAGAATTCGAACTGAGAAACAGAGACGCCATTGGAACCGGTCTCCAAAGGGGGACCGGAACTTGAATTTTGCATTGAAGAGAAAATTTCTTAGAGAGAGAAATTTTCTAGAGAGAGATTTACAAGTGTTTTGTTTCCATTATTGAATTGAAAGGTGGTAGTCGGACACCAACGCTTTTCACACATAGTGGGGTGCATACTTGTATGTGACGTGAATCATTAGCATAATAAAAAAATGACAAATGTCCACATAACCAAGTGATTACTAGCGTGTTATGGTCCATTATTAGTGTATCATGGTAGCTAGCTAGCATCTCTCATATCAACCACTTTGTGTAAATAGAATTATAGACTAGGCAAATGGGCATATGTCTACATTAGGCAAGCAGGTTATTATTGGTATAGAACGGACTATCGAGAATTAATGTAGTTATTTAATTATGCGTATCAATGGAGGAACTATATATGGTGTGACCTAAATATCTAATTGAGTTGACTAATGAAGCATAATAATGACCATTAAATTTACATTACGACCTTGATACTATTAGGTTGGACTATGGAGGAATGTAGCATAAAAAAGAAAAAAGGAAATAGTGAGCGGTGTTGGCATATATAAGAGGCATTCCCTGAAATTGGTGTTAGAAAGAAAAGCGGAGAAGAGAGAGGCGTATTGACAAAAAGAAATAGGGATGACAAGTAGAGAGACCCAGTAGAATTCGTATCCTCTCAAAAATCTACATCCTCACCAAAACTGCTCTCTCCCATTCAATTCAATCTATTAATTATTAATTATTAATTAATTAATTGTTGGTTGGCGTATGGGGACGGTGACGGCGTCGTTGGAGAGATCACTCCAAAACTGCTCTCTAAATCAGACTCAAACCACTACCCGGATCCGGAGGGGCTCATCTTCATCGTCATCCGAATCTTCAGATATTGTAAATCAACAACAACAACAACATGATGATGATAATGATAATGATAATGATGATTATGTTGCTGCTGCAAACGCATCATCGTCAGATGATAATTGTACGCTAATTCAATTAAACTCCCATATTTCTCTCCCTTACCATTGGGAGCAATGTCTCGATTTAAAGGTTCCTCTTTCTTCTTCTTTCATTTTTATTTTTTGTGTCTATTTATAATAATTTATCTAGAGAGTAATATTATTGGTACTTGTTTTGTAGTCAATTAATGCCCGCTGTATTTATTTCATTCTATTAATTTGTGTATTTATTATTTCTGTCTCTATTCTCCTCATTCTTTCTTTACTTGCATTTAATGTCCATTGTATGTATGTGTTTCTTCAAAACCCTACTTTATCCTTTTATCTTCCAACCCCAGCTATGTTTAGTGTCTAGTGTCGTCTCTTTTGATGAAAACGCATATGTAAATGTTGTGGGCTGCTGCTGCTTTTTCACCAAATTTAACTAAATCTGAGCTATCTATCTAATTGCTTGACCTTTTATTTACTTGTTCGTATCACATACACATACATATACATCAACTACAACAAGGATGGATTAGTTAGTTACTTAAATAAAAGAGATAAACCTTATGTTTGTTTGTTTAAACACTACTCGTACTAATTAGTAATTACAGACAGGGGAGCTGTATTACATCAACTGGAGGACTGGAAAGAAAGTCAAAGAAGATCCACGAACAACAGCTACAGGCTACAACGGAGACTACGATTCCGATGAACAAGATGAAACTGATAATGATGAAGATGATGACGATGACGACACTGAAAGCGAGACTGAGAGATCCTCAACAGAATCATCTTGTTGGAGCAGCCAAGAAAGTTTCAGATCAACCAAAAACCGACTACAACAACAACAACAACAACAACTAAGACAAGCAGCCGTATTGGTGGTAGCAGGTTGCAAGACCTGCTTAATGTACCATATGGTGCCTAAGCATGTCGACCAATGTCCCAAATGTTGCGGACACCTTCTTCACTTTGCTGCCAATAACTCCTCTTAATTTAATTAGTAACATCAATCTCCTCCTCTCTTTTTGTTTCTTTTTTTTTTATTACTTGTTCTCTTGTGCCACTGCCACAGATTTATTTAAGCTTTGTTGGATTTAATATGGAAAGGGGGATGGAATATGGATGGATGGGGAATGAAGCATTACTCACTCTTTGGCTTTTGTCAAAGGGATTCTCATTTTAATTTGTCCCATCCTTTTGCTTTTCCTTTTCCTTTTCCTTTTCCTTGTCTATCAACCATTTGCATGCATGGCCTCACTCTATATACTCTTTTTTTTGTTGTTGTTTCATTTCTGGGGGAATCCCATTTCCTCTTATTATTCTCCATCAACTATCAACCACCATAGTACTCTGAATTTTGCTCCTACCTTTTTTTTTCTTTGAAAAGCCTTCTTGTTAACATTTAACAAGTTATTAGTTCTTTAAGACCACCTCTGGTTGCACTTTGTTTTTTCTTTTTTGGGTAGGACCGAATCCGAATCCGAATTCGTAATAGTTCTAAGAGGAAAAAAGAGGTTCGTGGGTGATTGCTACATTCTTATGTAGAACGTTGGTTTTCATATCATGCCAAATCTTTTTATTTCATCTTTCTATGTGTATGTTCATTCTTCGTTTTAATGTTACCTTAATTCGTTATTCTTGTTGTCTCCTTGCTTCTCCCTAGTACAAGTATTATTATACGGAATATGTAACTTGCCAACCTTGTGGAGTTGCGGTTTATTCCTTGCCATCTACTCGTATATAAAATCCTCCTTAACCATGGTTGCAGTGTCAGTTGTTGTTGACTCTGGGATCTTTGTTTATGCCCTAGCCAGACTATTAATGCATCATCCAATTGTTAAAACTTCCTTAAGTATTGTGCCGACATATGATATTATTCTTGTTCATGTCTATGTATGCAAATATGCTTCTTGAGAACACCAATGTCTTACTTAAATATTCTTGTTCATGTCTATGTATGCAAAGATGCTTCTTGAGGACACCAATTGTTTGCTTATGACTATTTTATCAATTATCATCAAGACGTCAAGTGATGCTTAAGACTCCGTATTTCTTTTATACAAAATTATTATTCCTTCCAAATTTTAATCTTCTTCGCATTTTATTAAAATACTACGAAGTACCCACATATATTTATAGAGAAATGGGAAAAACATATATATTCGGGAAAACAATAATGTAATTCAGCTGGATGAATTTATATCCCTGGAACTTGTTTGCTTAACATTTCCATAGATGACGGTATCTCTCTTTTCCCAATTGGTAGTCTTATTCATATATGTCGAAAGTTGTATTTTGCCTTTGAAAATTTGTGTGTGGGCAGTTTTGGATCCTAATTTATTGTAAAGCTATTGAAAAGGAGAAAAACTGGGTATAGTAGTTAACTATGATTAATTTAAAAAGCAAAAAGAAAATAGTTAACGTAAGCTTAGGCACCTTTTAAACTTGTATTAAGGAAGGATGTAGCATGAATGGATGATTAATTTGGTTGACCCTTAGTTTACGGGGGTGGGGGGGTTAGTTGACAAGAATCCTACAGCCATCATGATGAAAACAGTCCATCATTAATGTAGGTATATATGTGCAATCATTGAATAGCTCTTAATTAATTTAAGTGAATCATGCATGTTTGGTAATGTGTTGTATGTGTGTGGCAACATGTTATTAGTTTATGTTAGTAATTAAATTGCAGATAGTTTAGATGAAGAGGTAAATGTGTTATTACTTATTAGTGGTAGAAAGAAGAAGAGGAAGAGACAAAAGGGGAGGTGTCAAGTCTGTGAAAGCTGAACACTAAAATAGTCAGTGTATGTATGACTGTCCGCAGCAGAAAGATTCTTTCCCAGTATTCTTTACCTACCGACCCCTCCATCGGCCCATCTCTATGTTTTATGTCTATGTATGAGTCCACCATTGATCCATGTATCAATGCATCTGTGGTACCTTCCTTACTTACTAGTCTCTCTCTCTCTATGGTCCTTACTACTCCATATGCTTTCCTGTTTCAAAATGACCTCTCATCACCCCATCCTTCCTGCATCAGTCCTTTCATCTCCACTCCCTCCCTCTCATTATACTTACTGTTCCTCTTGTTTAAACCGTCTTAATTTATTCTCAAAATAATGATTTAAAACTATTTAGGCACAAATGATTAGACTGTTAAAGTGAAACTGTCATCAAATACCAATTGGTCTCCTTTAAGACGGAGGTTATCTCTTTTAACATTTAAATGGGTTAAGTATCATCCCGTTTTTATCTCTCAAAATAATGATTTAAAATAAGAAATCGTGAAATAAAAAAAGTATGCATCTCCATTGAGAGTTTGAAGCATCTGACGGAAAATGGGGTTGAAGAAAACAACGAATAACATAAAGAGTGCTTTTTCAGATGTCTGAAAACATCCCAGAAAAGAGAATCTGCTTTTTGATATAGTCCGTCAGTCCTCCTCTACCCCCGAGTCTTGCTCTTATCCTTGTTTTTCACCATTTCTCAACCCTTTTTCGTTATGTTCTCACACATATCCTTGTTTTCACAAAATCTCATTGAAGAC
>LHUT01000201.1:7900-18172 GCA_001412135.1 Silene latifolia subsp. alba
TTTATGCACAAATTTTTAGGCAATCAATTAAAAATAATAAAAGGACAAGATGTGGGTCTAAATAACAACTTTATTAACAAGTTAAGTATGTGAATTAAACATGAAGGATTAATGTGTAAAGCAGATTTACAGCTAATGGTTCCCACCAAATATGTGGGCCTTCTGAATTTTCCTCAAAGCAGATTACGTACCCTCCAAAATTTTAAAATTTTGGAGGCTTAAAATTTTGGAGGCTTTTGAATTTCCTTCCAAACTCATTCAACCTCCTTACATTTCCCTCTAAATACACTACTTTTGAGAAACATTTCACTTTTACAATCCATTTTCATACAAAGTAAAAAATTTACACATATTTACAGCAACCACAAACAACCATTAAAAAAAATGCAGCTTGGTGGAAAGTGTCTGACTGACATTCAAAGAAAAGATGTAGCCATCTTCTTGATTGCAAATTTTGACAAGGGAGAGTTGAAGTGTGGCATACTAAAAGAGGCAGCTTCAAAGTGGGAAGTTTGCAGCAGAACTATCTCAAATATCTAGAAGACGGCAAAAACACAAAGAGAATTAGATGTTAGCCTTAATGTTCAAACCAAAAAGATAGGTAACACTAATAGAAAGAGGATTTTACCCAACTTAGAACTAATCAAGAGTCTAGAAATTGGTCAAAGAGACACAATAGATAGGTTGTCTCAACATGTGGGAGCTTCAGTGGGGACAGTTCATTCATGGGTGATGGAAGGTCTGCTTAGAGCTTATTCAAGCCCATTGCATCCTCAATTAACTGACGCAAACAAGCTAGAAAGGTTAAAATTCTCACTTGCTGCATTAACAGTTAGTCTACCAAGTCTGCCAGTGACACAAACATTGGAGTCAGTCACAGAAAATTCAGAAGTTGTGGCTGCAACGTCTGAGTCAGTCACAATGGAGCCACTGCCAGCAAGCTCAGACCCAAACCCAGTGATAGAAAGGTTAGAGTCAATGACAGAAGCACAACCAATACCAAAAGTTATTCATTTCACTGATATGGGCAACATGGTACACATTGATGAAAAGTGGTTCTACATCACTACAGATAATAGAAGAGTTTATATTGTTCCAGGAGATGAATTATCACATAGAACTTGCAAGTCCAAGAGGTACATTACCAAAGTTATGTTTATGTGTGCAGTATGTAGACCACGTTACAATGATGCAGGGGAGATGACTTTTGATGGGAAGATAGGCATGTGGCCTTTTACTGTATTAGTGTCAGCAGCAAGAAGTAGTAAAAACAGGCCAGCAGGTACATTAGAGACTAAATCCATTGATTCAATCACAAAGCAAGTCACAAAAGAATGTTTAATCAATAATATCATACCATCCATCAAGAGGTTATGACCTGAAGGGGAAAGCAAAAACATTTATGTCCAGCAAAACAACGCAAAGCCTCACATAAAGAATAATGACCCAGAGTTCAGAGCAGTTGCATCCTCAGATGGTTTCAACATTCAGTTAATGTTTCAACCTCCTAATTCTTCTGATTTAAATACTAATGACTTGGGTTTTTTTAGGGCTTTACAATTTTTACTGAAAAGAGTTGCTGCAAAGAATGTGTTAGAACTTGTGGATGTTGTGTAGAAAGCATTTGTTGATTATGAACCATATAAATTGAACAACACGTTTTTAACACTTCAATCAGTTATGGTTGAAATAATGAAGGTGAAAGGGCACAATAATTTTCCAATTCCACACATGAACAAGGGACATCTTGCTGCCTTAGGTATTCTACCAACAAATATTGAGGTAGATGAACAACTTGTAAGGCAATGCATTGAATATTTGCAGCAATTAGGGCAGACAATGGGTTTAGAGAAGCTCTTACTTGACTTAGGGTACAATATAGATAATCAGCAGCAATAAGTCAAGTGCATCAAATGTATGATGCAACATCTTTGGTAAAGGAAGACAAGTTTTTGAAGTGAAGTGCAAGGCAATCAATGCATGATGCAACATCTTAGGTAAATTTAGACCAGTTTTTGAAGTGAAGTGCAAGTTTTTGAAGTCATGTGCACGGCATAAAGCAGCATCTAAGTGAATGAAGACAAGTGCAAGTTTTTGCGGACTAAGTGTTTACTGTATAAACATTTTCTCATTATTAAGGGGTCGGTGTTTATCATGTAACCACAACGGATAATGCAATGATTTTCTAGTTTTATTTGCAACATTTACCATTTAGATTTTATTGCAAACTATACAGGACAAAAAATTGAGATAACATAGACATACAACTCTCAGACCAGTGCGGCCTCATCATCGAGTTGTCTAGAGTAGGAAGGCCTCCAACACACACACCAAACTTTAGTAGACCATGTTGTTGCTTAAATCTGTCCAGCAGTCAACACACACACTAAAGACAGGTAGACCATGTGGTGGCCTTCATACTCAGTTGACCACTTATCTTTTAAACCTATGCCTTCAAATAAACTCTCAAACCAGTTAGGTAGTTTCATCATCGAGTTTTCAGCAGAAGGACGTCTTACCATTAAAGCAGCAGAAAGACGCAACAGTAGCAAGAAACAAGGTGGAAGATGCAACAACAATATTAAACCAAGGGGAACATGAAAAACCAACAACAATTACTACCATTTGGAGTTGAATAAGGGAGACATAAACAACAGGAATTAAACATCATGATAGGAATACCGTTCGAGATGAATTAAGGAGGAGGTGAATTAAACTTATTCCCTCTAATTGAGGGGTAGTCTCTACGAAAATAAGGAAGCAATGCACAAAGCATTTCGTACAAGATCTCGTTTTCTGGCAAATAATAATCCACTTCATTGATCATTTGATCATCAACTTCTATGACAACATCAGAAATACAACCATCAACATTAGAATTACCAACTTCAACCAAAGAGGCCATAGAAACTTCAGAGACCACATGATCCACCACGGACACGACAGAAGGCAAAGAATTGATGAAGCTTAGACGTACATCAAGAATATCGTCGTATTCCGGAGTATTAGGAACAATATAGGATAAAGTAACACCAAGCAAACAATATTAGAGAGGAGATTCAACAAGAAAGAGTAATTAAGAGAGATTTGAGGCGGAGTTGGAGTGAGAGAATGAAGATCTGTTGATAGTAGAGAGAAAGGAGGCGGAAATGAAAGGGGGATATAGAGAAAGGATGAATTTAGGGTTTGTGAAGTTTCCAGAAAACTGGAGAAATGAAATAAATGGTGGGTAGTTGGGTACACGGTTGAATTGAATGTGAATATAGTTGGGGTGGGTATTGTGGATTAATTTTTGGAGGGAACAGTTATGTTAATGGTTTTTTTTAGGATGGGTTGGTTAATGTCATATGGGTTAATAGTGGGTCTAATAGAGTAGTTAGTGTGTGTGTGTTAACAAAATAATGTGGGCCAAGGCAGTGGCAATACATGTAATTATTGTAGTCTAATAAGGACAATATGGTCATAAAAAAAGCTAAAAAAGGAAAGGTAACATTTGGAGTTGAATGGATGAAAGAGGAATAACTACCATTTGGAGTTGAATGGAGGGAGTAGTAAATATTAGTATTAAATCAATTAAATTATATAAAAGAAAACATACCCGAAAGATATTGAACCATTGCTCTTTTTGTTTAGTAGTAGCCTCGGCCAACAAGTAGGAACATGACCTGTCATCTTCTCCGTTGTACTAGCAGTAACTCCTCGTACAACTGTTTGATCCTTAAACCTGAAATACAATTTATTAGAAAGTAGAAATATGCATTTATTATTTAAAAAATGAATAATTATAAAATAACAAAGAATAACACTTACCATAATCCCGTCGGATCAAGTATCATCCTCATGTCCTCGGTGTACTCGATGTCGTATCCTGGGTCTTACTCCTCATCCTCAGGCTCAGCCTCTGTTGTCTGCTCAACCTCCGTCGTCTCCTCCTCCTCACGTTCAGATGTCGACGTACTAAGGCGTCTACTATTACCGCCTTGCAGCCTACCTCGACCTCCTGCCATCTGCAATCACACAAATAAAATTATTAGAAAGTGTTAAAAACATAAAAAATATTAATAACATAAAAGTAACATGTACATAACTACAACATATTATAGAACTATACCAAATTAATCATCATCCTCGTAGTCTTCTTCACCATCCTCATCGTCATCACCATCATCATCATCATCATTATCGTCATCACTACCACCATCATCATCTTCCACATCCGCATCGTCCTCCCCCTCCCCCTCTCATCCCTCTTTAAGCTCAATATTAACCTCATAATGTTCCTCCTCTTCCAACTCTTCACCCTCTTAATTATCATTCTCGTAAATGATTTCATCAGTTGGAGACAAAATTGTTCCATTTGATACTATTTCTTCCTGAAAAAAAGTTGTATGACTTTGTGATCGTGCCTTTGTCTTAAAGATTGTACACCATGCCTTTTGATTTCTATCATTTATCGTGCTTGGATAAGATGCGAAATACACGTGGTGAGCCTGATGTGCTAGTATAAATGGATCATACTTAGAGTATGTTCGAGTACGATTCACTTCTACAAGTTTGTAACGTTCATGTACTCTCATTCCAGCCACGATATTATCCTTCTAGTCACACTTGAATAAGACGGTTTTATAAGCACGGTAACGGCCATTATAACATATCTCAAATATATCCTATATTATACCATAATACTCATTATCATCAAGAGAAGAAATAGTAACCCCACAATTGCATCTAACCTTAATTTTACCGTGGTTGATTGTTTGGAAATTAAATCCATTAACTGAATATCGGTTCCACGTTCTAACCATTNGATTTAAACCCGCAAACCCTCTTTCTTCTATTTCATTTCTATCTTCTTCCTTATCACTCTAAACTCTCCCCCTTCTCTCTAAGATCTCCCTAAACACCTTCTAGCGAGATTCAAGCTTGGATTATAATATTTGCTCACCTTACCTTACCTCCCTTCCACTTTGTAAGTTGAGATCTATCCTTTTTTTCTAGTCTTATGAACCCTAGATTTTGGGGGTTTTTTACGGGTAATTAGTTAGTAATTAGTATGTGGAATATGGGTAATTAGTGGGTAATAATAAGGGATTTTATATTGTATAATAGTGTAGGATGTGTTGTGATGGTATTATGTGAATTGTTCAGGATTAGACGGCTTTATGAGACGGAATCGGGTCGAATTCAAGTGGCTTGTGAAGATTGCTAAAAGGTAGGTTAATCCTACTCAGTTTCAATAATGTAGGTGTTCCTTATATTATTTTTAATGATATAATTAGTCTCACATGATTAGAGAATTTGCATTATAACATGTTTAGTAGATAATTGTATCATTAAGGAGCTGATTATGTTGTCGGAAATGCATTAAAACATGATATTGGTTTATGATGACTCAAGGAGTCGGAATATTTGAGGAATAGGTATTATGGCATGTTTGGAAGGTGTGTTTCATAGTTAGTCTTATGTGATATGTTGTATTGAATATTATGTCTTGGTTATTGTCGTACATGTTGAGGATGTGGTTGTTCTTGAGGAGACGTAAGACGGTTGGGAGACCATCTTACGCTTGAGTTGCTTCTTGGAGCTTCCCACTCCAAGGGGGATGTGCAAACTAATGGTTTGAGTACGGAGGGACTTGTGTGGTTGAGGCACGACGTATGGTAGAGGATCCGGTTGGCTTCCGGACCCGGTACTACGGACGTGTTCCGAGTTCCTATTTGTGAGATGTGTGTCGTGGCTGTGTCCGTGGCATCGGTTTGGTTGTGGGTACGTCTGGGCGTATCCCTGTACCGGTGTGGTAATTGTATAATCATGTCTCGTTCATATCATTGGCATGTTGCATACTTATATAAATTGTGTCGTGTCTTTATGTTCATTTATTGAAACTGACGTGTTTATGTTGTGTGTAAATTGTCACCTATTTCCGGGGTGGCCTTTGTCGATCCATATGATATTTTCGATCATGTGGGGAGCAGGTTGAGTACAGGTTGATTTGGTGTCACGCGGGAGACTGGACGTGCTTTGGGCTTGGAGTCGTGTTACCTAGTTAGATGACTTAGATAATAGTCGAGTTGTATATGTTATAGTTTACATGTATTAATCATTTAATCATTTTTAAATCACTAAACGTGTTATTTATTTAAGTTTTTCTTTAAATTGGAGTTTTGAAACACTGCCTCGGGAAACCGAGATGGTAACATCCTCCCATTACCTTGGCCAGGTATAAAGGGGGTGTTACAATATGGTTTCGCGCTTTTCTACCGAGGCCGAATATTGTGCCTTAGCTTATGCAACTTGTGAGGTTATATGGTTGTGGTCTTCTATCTGCACTACGGGTTCCTTCCTCTTCTCCGGTTCCCCTTGATTGTGACAGTTAGTCGGCTCATAATTTGACTCATAATCCCATTTTTCACCAGCGAACAAAGCATATTGAAGTCGATTGTCATTTTGTTCGTGACGAGTATCTTCGCAATGTTATTTGTCCTAAATATGTGTCTACTACGGAGCAATTGGCGGTTCTTCTCACCAAGGCTCGCAGTACCTCCGTTTTTTATGGTCTTCTTTTCAAGTTGGGCATTTAGGTTCTGCATGCTCCAACTTGAGGGGGTAATAAGAATATTAACCGAATATTCTCTTATTATTATGTACATATTTCCCGAGATTGGTTCACACTCGGTTTTGGTAAATAAGCTGCATTTAGGATATTTGATGATTTGTGTAATTTATTGTTTCCTAGATTACGTAGCCTAGAAGATGTTTATTTACATCGTTTATTCATCAATGGAAATCAACATTTTCCCATATATTTTTTCTTTACAAGTAACTAACTCAACCCACCACCAAAACTGTTAATCCTCGTTCTGTAATTTCTTATCTTAATCTTTTCACCCTTTTGAGTTTCTTGTTGTTGGGTATTCTCGTCCTCCATGGAAATGTTCCCATTTGTCATCAAAGCATAACCTTCTGTACTTGTATTTGGGACTGGGCTTAGAGGTAATGGTGAAATTTAGACATTCTGACAACTTGTTGAACACCCACACTAATTCAAGGATTCATATATATAGGAATCTTAGTGTAATTCGCATCAAATCAGTTAGGAAAAACAAGGATTGGTAAAAATGCTACAACTGTCATGGCGCCTGCTCTTCTTGATGATCAATTAACCACAACGACGAAATAAAGGCGCAAATTAAATTAGGGTTAGATTAATTTAGAGAGGAGTGATATCAAGCTCATAAGTCAAGGAAATCGGCTCATCAGGTATCCCTTCAATAAGTTCAGCGAGAGTTAAATGAGGGTGGATTATTATGAGAAGAGGGAGGCCTAGTTTGTATCATTCTTATGAAATAATCCTTAATTTTTTTTATTTAAATTATTAAAATAATTATTTTTTTCTTTATTATTTCAAATAAACAATTATTAATATTTTAGAATTTATATTTGACCCGTCGGTTCGAACATATTGGGTCGAGTTTCAACCTTTAAATAACAGGTCATTTCGAGTTCGGGTATTTCGTAGAGCTGACAAATAATAACACGACACGAAAACACGACACAAACCCGACACGAAATTAACGGGATTGGGTTGAGGCTTAATGACCCATTTATGTAAGTGGGTCGACACGAAGACGACACGATAATTAATTGGGTTGGGTTATGGTTGGCCTACCTAAACACCAACCCGACACGAATGACCTGTTTACTCAATTAATCCTAATTTTTCTTTAACCTCCATCACATAAATATGCTTAAACTTTCAAAATAAGGAAGTGACACGANAGTGAAAAACAGGGAGAAAAAGAAACAGGGTCCGGTACGACTAGAGGCAGCAAACAATGACACGACACGAAAACACGACACGAACCCGACACGAAGTTAATGGGTTTGGGTTGAGCCTTAATGACCCATTTATGTAAGTGGGTCGACACGAACACGACACGAGATTTAATTGGGTTGGGTTTGGGTTTGAGGGATTGTGACACGAACCCGACACGACCCGATCTGTTTGTCAGGTCTAGTATTTCGGTTGCGGATCAAGATTTATGGGTCTTTGATTCCGAAATTCAATGAGCATTTAAGCGACTTCATACCAAGTTAAAAAAAAAAGGCAAATTGAACATATATGTGCATTATTACACATAGTAAATAATATTTTTTAATGATGTTTTTAACTTTTTCTTTTTTGTCGTCCCAAAATTACTAATGTCGCCCAAATAAATGATGTTATTACCCTTCTGTATTAAACAAACTAATTAAGTAAAAACATCCACAAACATAACGGTATCATCTCTCATCTCTCACCAAATTTCAAATTGAAGTTAACAAATCTTACAACAATCACCATGGCTCTTTCGTGCACCTTACACGACAACACCTTACGAACTTTTATCACTTTGCTTGTAGGAAGTCGACCATGGCTACATCATTTTAGTTAATAATTTTGGATGTATGATCTTATTGTTTGTATGTTCGAAATGAAAGAGTGGAGCATGATAAACATGCTCTGATAATTTTGCTACATCAACTTTGGTTAATCGGATTGAAAGAGATAGCTACTTGTAGATCCCCGGAGCAGCCGCGTCTCATTCGAGGAGATGACGACTCTAGGTATAAAATTTCATTACGTCCTCTAACGTTTTCTACTCACCTAGTCCCATGTCCAATTAGTATAGGCTACTTGTTGATCATAGGTTATGAATTGAAAATTTTAAAAGTTGTATCAAGTGAAAATTAAAGAAAGTGTATGATTAAATTCGATGAATTTACCTTGTGACTCACTTGTGAATTGTCGTCGTTCATGGTTAAAAAGTTTTAACTTATGTAATTGAGTTTAAAGTTGGGAGATAAATAAGAAATTAAAGGGGTAGAAATAACAAAAGATTTTTTTTTTTTGCAGCCGTAAAAAAAAAGTTCTTATACAGTTGGCATCTGACTCATATGGTCAAATGTATTTATTATAGTAAAACCATAACCTACAGCGACAAAGTAAAGGTAACAACATCGGGTACAAAAAGTGCGTTGGTGGTGTATGGACGGCGGAACACGAGGACCATCTTCGTCCACTACATTCTTGAAGTGACGATCGGAGCTCGCCACAAGATAAAACAAATCCTTACTGATCTTTTTTATCAACTGGCCTTCTGAAAAATACCTGTAACAAGACAGAAAGGACTGTCTCGGAGATTTATCCACTTGGCTATGATATACATCATCTGGAAACCAACGAAACCCTTGAACCATCGAGGGTGAGAAAATTGCACTTACGCCACTAGGACGTAGAAAGGGATAGCGGAATACAGACCACAAAAGGCTGCCTCCAGAGGAGAGAAAACTCGTACACTTTGAAACACACTCCCTACGGAGAAGAACCTCGTAACCAAGAAAAGTGAGTAGGTAGATATGTAGCGAAATAGGGGCCACTTTGAACAACCTCCTAACCAACGCCATCTGAGAAGACCAAATCGAGATGGACACAACACAAGCCGGATGCAACGTTAACATGACCCTTATTAGGATTAAAGACACAACACTACGAGCCACCCCAATAATTAACGGATAGGACACCCATAACCAAAAGGAGGCTATTATTAATATAAACATAGAAAGAAACAGCAGCATGAAAGAAGTGGTTTAGACCACCGAAGTCATCCAAACCAACGCCTCATCCAACCCAACCTAGACCCATCCAATCACACTTCAAAAGACACCAACACCAACACTGACCCACCTCATACGAGATCCATGACATAACCACCACACCAACCAGGGCAGACAATACAGTATCCCGCCAACACCAAAGAACGCGATCTCAACGACACCCAGACGAAATCCTAAGAACATCACAACCAATCTTACATGCAAGCATGCTAAGGACAAAAGACCCAAGCAAAGACTTTCACATACGCAAGATGGAGCCGATAAGTGGGGTAAGGGGAGAGGGGAGGGGGAACACCATATCACTCTAAAAAGCGACACCAGACGATGACAAAATAAGATGGATTATGTCCCTCCCAAGGACACGATGGGTGGGGGAAGGAGGCGAGGGGAAGAGGAACACCATATTGACTCAAAGAACAAGATAAGACACCAAGACTGAAACACGATGAGTTAAACTCATCCCAAAAACCAACAAAAACCGATTAGACCTAGGAAAAAGCCTTACCGAGGATGGGGGAAGTGGCCCAGGGGCCGGGGAACACACCCGGGAGTCGCATGCAAGACCGAAAGAAACAACGAAATAGGAGATCGTCCACTACAAGAAATCCTGTTTCG